>JALNQF010000054.1:0-243532 GCA_028456385.1 Ophiosphaerella korrae | reverse complement strand
TTCCTTCTTCTAGTTCTATTACTAAGTCCTATAGTTAATATTCTAGAAGGTAGTCTTCTAGCTCTATAAGCTATTCTTCCTATTTCTTATATTCTTTTAGGAATTCTTCTTTGCAAGTACTTATATTAGCTTTTAATATATCTATTTTATAGTATTTAATTTGTCCTATTCTCTAATTAATATATAGGTTAGTTATCTATAACTATAGTTTTCCTAATATTATATCTTATTTGTTATTAATTGTTATTATATCTATAACTATATTTTTAATCGTTATCCCTTCTAATTTAAGCGTAGAGAGAACTATTTTAAACCTAATAGGTTCTTAGAATAGTTTTCCTTTAATTATACTTAGTTGTTAAGGGTATTTCTTTGTTATATACTTTATTCTTTATATTTCTACAAACTTCTTTAATATAAAGTTCCTTGTAGCTCTACTATTAATTATTAGTTATACTTTCTTTCTTTAGTATATACCTATTTTCGTAATGTGTAGGCCTCTTATACCTTCTAGCTATTCTTATTTATGCTCTTTTATAAACTATCTATCCTTTTAAGGCTATAGTCTTACTTTAAGCTTATATTCTTTATGTTTTAGACATTTGTTATATATGTATTTATACTATAGTCCTCCTTTAACGTATTTTTTTAATAGTTTTAGGCTAGGTCTTACTACTACGTATCTATCTTCTAGGATTATTTCTTATCTTTAGATATCTTCTACTAGGATTACTCTTGTATAGTTATATCCTTTTCTTCTTATAGGCTATATATTATTGTTTACTTTAGAGTTCCTATGTATAATATAATTCTTATCTAGGTATAATATCTATAATGCTTCGAAATGTACTAGATGTTCTAGATCTATTATCTTGTTATCCCTTTTCTAGTATTTATCTTTTCTAGGTGTCTCTATTATTAGGATATAGTATACTACTAGTACTTTTAGTATATAAGCTTTATTAATCTATCGCGTTCTTCTTATAAGGTGCTACTACTCTTTTTCTATAAGTATTCTTCCTACTATAACTATATATTACTTTATCTATTCTTAAAATAGTATAAACTTTATTTCTTTAGGATTACGTTCTTTCTAGTCTTTGTACGCTTCCTCTATACTTATAACTAGTAAGTATTTCTAAATAAACTTCTATTTTTTATTACGTTCCTCTATATCTATTATTATATAGCTATTATAGCTATATATTATTAGCTAGGTATACTCTATTCTTCTTATACTAACCTATTTCTTACTTTCTCGTAGTCTTTTAGAGGAAGCTATAGTAGTCTCTTTATCTAGTACTAGTCCTTTAGCCTAGATTAATAGTACTAGGGGCTCTTCCCCTTCTAAGTCTTCTATTAGTAAGTCTATTACTTAGGCTATTTCTTCTAACTAAGCTTTTATTCTTTCTTTTGTTACTACTACTCTATATCTCTATTATAGGAAGTATCTTACTCTTTACTTACTAGAAAGATATATATAGTAGTTATCTTTGTAATAAAAGGTCTAATAGAGTATTATATATTGTATTTCTTTACTCTTAGCTACTTTCTCTTAAGGTTTAGCCTATACTTATAGTGCTTCCTTCTTTTTCTTAGTTATTTTTAACTAAGTTTCTTTCTTTAGGTCCTTACTTTTATAATCCTTTATAAAGTATCCTAGTTTCCTATATTTATAGTATACTATATCCTTCTTCTTTTATAATTAGTAGTTTTTTGCGTAGTAGCCTTTCTTACTATAGTTAAAGTACGTAAAGTCTTTGTTCTTCTTTTTTCTCTTATCCTTATTAGTATTAAGGATTATAAGGTCTCCTTTATCTTAGTTCTAGACGTAACTCTTATATTTGTTTTTCTTCTATTCTTAAAGATTATTATTAATTTATATTGCCTACTATTTTAGGGCTCCTAGTATCTATAGTTTCTCTATATAGATTATTTTATATCTAATCTTAGAGTTTAGTCTTTGTTTAAATCTTGATATTAAAGCTAATTTATTCTATTCTATATTTTAGGATAGTTACTTAAATTATAATACGTATTTTAGAATACTCTAGTTTTGTGTAAGCTTTTCTAGTTATTCTTCTACTTATCTAGTAACGTCTATATCTCTAAATACTACTTTTATTTGTTTAGTAAAGTATTTGTAACTTCTAAAGATAGCTCTAGTCTTGTCCTTTTAGGTTATTAGAGAGTGTGTCGTATAATCTATCTAGTAGGGCTCGTACTATCTTATTACATCTTCCTCTAGGTGCAACCTAATATATATTACCTTCTTTTCTTCTATGTCAAAGTATAGTACTTATATATCTATCTAGAGTTATGCTAAGGCTATAAAGGGTCTTAATTTTTCCTTAGTTCTATTAAACTTTTTAAGGATAAGTATCTTTAGTAGTTTCTTTATAGCGCTTATTGCTAGGCGTTATATAATTAACTCTATTTAGTTCTAACTTTTAATAATAGCTTTAATCTATGCTTTGTTTTATTTTGCGTAATCTTATAGTTCTTTGTTCTACGTTTCTAAAGCGTTGATTACTATCTTTATATCTTCTTTATCTAAGATTAGATTATTAATTTAGTCTTTAATTATTTCTTATATAGTGCTATTAGACTTATAACTACTCCTAGGGGCTTTGCTTATTTTAGTTAAACTTTCTACTATTATGTTAGCTAGACCGTACGTTGCTTACGCTTTACTTCTTACAATAACTAAATTAGTAAAGTGTAATAGGTATTACTAGGGTCGACTTCCTAATACCTAATTAGAAGGTTAGTAGATTAAGAGATAATAACAAAAGTTCGCGTTAGGATCTACAATAACTATAAACAATAGAAGATGTTTTACAACTATCTTGTATTAGCGTTCTGTAGTTAAAGAATTAAATTGCTAATACTATCCTAATAATACGCATTGCTAATAACTATATACTTGCTATAATCTATAATCTATGTTTGCTAAAATTAATAGATTATAGATTAGCCTAATCTATAATCTACTACTACTAAGAGTCTATAGATTATAGATTACCCTAAGTATCCTAATTATATATAGCTTCCTAGTCGGGCTTATAGCCTTTAGAGTCGTATAAGACTAGGCTCGTAGGATCGATTAGTTCTATCTGTAGTTCTTCTATTACTACTATAATATACCTTCTAGAATATTAACTATAAGATTTAGTAATAGAACTAGAAGAAAGAAAGAACGTAGGATAGAGCCTAGTATATAGAAAAATAGAAGAAGAATCTAAGATTAAATAAATATTTATATAGAACGTAGTTAAAAAAGGATAGATATAAGAATCTAAATCCTTAGTAGTATACAGACTTATATTTGTAGACAAGAAAGAAATAAATAAAAAACAACCTTACGTAGACTTTAGGAAGATAAACGTAATTATAAGTAAAAACTAGTACTCTCTACTATAAATAAATAAAATATAAGATAGACTACGCAAAGTATAAATCTTTATAAAACTAGATATCTAAAACGCCTATTACTAAATTAGGATTAAAGAAAGTAATAAATAGAAAATAGTATTTAGAACGTAATATAAACTATATAAATACTTAGTTATACTATTTAGACTTATAAACGCACTAGTAGCGTTCTAAGAAAGAATTAATATAGTACTAAGAGAGTCCTTAGATATATTTACATTTATATATTTAGATAATATCTTTATATTCTTAGAAATAGAAGAAGAATATATATAATACGTATATAAAGTACTAAAAAAGCTAGTAGAAAATAGATTATTTCTTAAAATAAGGAAGTATAAATTTTATATAAAAGAAATAGACTTTCTAAGATTTATTATTAAACTAGGAAAAATTAAGATTAATCTAAACAAGATTAAAGCAATCTAAGAATAGCTAATACCTAGGAACCTACAAGAAGTACAATAGTTTTATAGGCTAGTAAACTTTTATAGAAAGTTAATAGTAAGATAGTTTAAAGATATAAAACTTATAATAAGACTTATAAAGAAAGATACGCTATTTAAATAGATAAAGGAATATAATAAGGTATTTAACAAAATTAAAAGAAAGTTTATAGAGAATCTAGTTATTAGAATATATAACCTAGACCTACTAGTAATAGTAAAGATAGACGCGTCTAACTTAGTCTATAGAATAGTACTAATATAGGAAGACCTAAAGACTAAACAAAAATACTTAGTTAAATACTTTTCTAAGAAAATAAAGCTAGTAGAGCTTAACTACCTAATCTATAATAAAGAAATACTAGTAATCTATAAAGTATTTAAATAATAGAGAGTATACTTACAAAGAGTAAAGTACTAATTAAAGGTCTATATAGACTATAGAAACTTTATAGAATTTATACTAAATAAAGAACTATTATAATACTATATAATATAGTAGGAATTCCTATTAATATTTAACCTAGAAATTATATATATAAAAGGGAAAGACAATTAATTTATAGATACCCTTAGTAGAAGAATAGATCTCTAAGAAGAAGTAAATACTACTAGTATAATTCTAGTTAAGAATAAAGAAGGACACTTAGTCCTAAATATACCTAAAATAGCTATAACACTTAAAAGAAAGAATAGCAAGCTAGACGAATAGATTTAGAAAACAACGTAAGAAGTACCTAAAGAAATAAAGAAACTAGAAATCTAAGAAGGATTTGTATAAGCCTATAGAAGGATATATATCCTAAGAAAAATCTAAAGAGAATTTATATAACAATTCTATAAACTACTAGTATATAGATACTAAGGAATTAATAAAACTCTAGAAAGACTACTATAAGACTACTATATCTTAAGAGTAAGATAGCTAGTAATAGAGGTAATACAAGACTATATAGAATACTATAACTAGTTAAAGTACTAGAATAACTATAAAGAGTTATTATAATAGACTTTATTACAAAACTACTAAAGTCTAAAGATCTTATATTAAGAGTTAAATATAATAGAATCCTAATAATAGGAGATAAATTTATAAAGTACTTATACTTTAAACTATATAAAGAGAAAAGTAGAATAGAAGTTATAGTATACTAGGTTTTAGGAACTATAATTAGTTAATATAGACTACTAGACAAGATAATTATAGATAGAGATCTAAGATTTACATTAAGACTATAGGGAATAATAATAGTGTAGTTAGGAGTTAAATATATAATATCTATAGTATACTACCTATAAATAGATAGATAATTAGAATAAATAAACTAGATAGTAGAATAATACTTAAGATACTACCTTAACTACAACTAGAACAATTAGGTATAGTTACTACCTATAGTATAGTTAGTATACAATAGTATAAAGAATATAGTAATAAGAGTATTACTCTTCTTTATAAATTATAGATTTAACCCTAGCGTATATTAAATACTAAGACAAGAAATATCTTAGTCTCTAAGAGGAGAAAACCTTACTAATAGACTTAAAGATATACACAATTAACTAAGATAGGACGTAGAGTTTCTATATAATTAAATAACAAAATACTATAATAGAAAATATTAAGATGGTCTCTAATTTAAAGAGAGAGAAAAAGTATAGTTAGTAAGGAAGAATATTAAAAGCAAATAACTATATCTAAAACTAGACTACGTTAAGATAAGACTATATAAAATTAAGAAAAAAGTTATACTAGTTATATTTAAATTAAAACTACTAGATAAAATAAAGATATACCTAACTTTCTATATAGTACTATTAGAAACAGCACTATAAAACGTAAAACTACTAGTATACAAAGTAGATACGTATAGAGAACAAGAAGAATAGGAAGTTAAGAAGATTCTAGAATATTAGTTCTATAATAGTAGGAACTACTATCTAATAGAATAGATAGTTATAAACAAAAAAGGATAACTATAGGAAAAAACATAGGAACTAGAAGATAATCTTAACTACCCTAAGAAACTAGAGGAGTTCTAAAATTAAAATCCTCTAGAACGCCTAGTAGTAAACTAAGAAAACTAGCACTACTAATAGTAAATAGAGAGACGCTAGGAACGTCTAATATAATAGGAGCTAGAGTAGCCTCTATAGTATCTTTAAAGTCTATCTTAGCTTCTAAGGTACAAGACTATTTAGATAATTTAGCGTTATTATAAGCCTTTATTTTACAAAGACACTTAATACAAGAATAAAGATTTACTAGCTTATAAAGAGTTAGCTTATATTTAGCCTTAGCCTCTATAAGCTATAATAATAGTATCTCTTAAGCCTAGTTAATAGCTTACCTTATATAATTTAGTAAGAAGAGACTATATAAAAATTAAATACTTATATTCTATAAGAGATATACTAGAGGAAGTATACTTATATTAAATATTAGTAAGAATACACTTATTATAATACTTACTATCCTTTAAAGATATAAGATAAGTAAGCTTTAATCTAGTATAATAGGCGTAAGGAAATATTTTAACCGTATTACAAGTAATATAAGTAATAAGAAGAAGTTTATTATAATTAGAACAAGAATATATAGAGAATAATAAGGAATTAGAAATAAATAAAGAAACTAGACTAATAACTTTAGGCCTAGGATAGGAAAACGTAAACCTACTTAAAGAAAGGAATAGCATTATAGTTGTAATAAGGGAAAACTAACTTAAGCTAATTAGCTCTACCCTAGATAATAATAGTATATATAATCTATAGAGTAATAAACTTAATTAAGAAACTAACTATAATAGAGATACGTAATAAATTCGGGATTCGCGATCTTAGTAAATACAAAGTATAAAGCTAAGCACGTAATAGATTTATAATTCGCGATCTTAGTAAACGCAAAGTATAAAGCTAGCTAAGAAATATAAGTATATAGTTAGTAGTAATACGTATTATTAAGATAGTATTAGTAATCTAATCTCGAACCTAGAACGCTAATACTTAATATTATATACACAAATTAACTATTATTTATAGTTGTTACTAATTACTATATAAGCCTTTATTATTAACTCTTAATCTACTAACAACCTAAAGGTTACTAGGAAGTTAACCCTAGTGTACCTATTATATAACGCCTTTCTACCTATTACTAATAGCGTATGCCTTCTCTATTTACTACTAGGTAGTCTAGAGAATTTTAATTTTAGAACTCCTCTAATTTCTTAAAGTATTTAAGGTTATCTTCTAGTTCTTATATATCTTCTTATAGTTACCCTTTTTTATTTATACTTATTTATTTTACTAAGAAGTAGTTCTTTCTATTATAGAATTAGTACTATAAGATTTTTTTTACTTCTTAGTCTTCTTATTCTCTATATATATCTACTTTATATACTAGTAGTTTTACTTTTTATAGTACTTTTTCTAGTAGTACTATATAAAATATTAAGTTTATTCTTATCTTATCTAGTAGTCTTAATTTAAATATAACTAGCGTAACTTTCTTTTCTATTTTATATAGTCTTATTTTTATAAAATCTAGTTTTAGGCTAGATTATTTACTTTTAATATTTCTTTAGATTAACTATACTTTATATTCCTCTTTAAATTAAGGTCTCTCTTTATATTTTCTATTATAGTATTTTACTATTTAGTTTTATAGAAATTTAATATCTTATCTTAGTTAATTATATATTTCTTTTAATCTATTAGTAAAATTTTCTCTTCTTACAGACTAAGATACTTTAAATCTTAGTATCTAATATATATTAGGGTTAAATCTATAATTTATAAAAAAAAGTAATATTTCTATTACTATATTCTTTACGCTATTATATACTAACTATACTATAAGTAGTAGTTATACCTAATTGTTCTAGTTATAGTTAAAGTAGTATCTTAAGTACTATTCTACTATTTAATTTATACGTTCTAATTATCTAACTATCTATAGATAATACGCTATTAAGATTTAATATTATATTCTTAATTATACTTTTATTATCTTCTATAGTTTTAATATAAATTATATATCTTAATTTATAATAATCTTATCTATAATACTATACTAGCTAATTATAGTTACTAGAACTTAATATATATTAACTTCTATCCTACTTTTTTCTTTATATAGTCTAAAGTATTAGTACTTTATAAGCTTTTTTATTATTATTAGGATTTTATTATACTTAACTTCTAATATTAGATCTTTTAATTTTAGAAGCTTTGTATTAAAGTTTATTATAATAACTTACTAAAGTTATTCTAGTACTTTAACTAGTTATAATATTCTATATAGTATATATTTACTATATTTATTTCTATAATATTCTTTATAGTCTTATAGTACTTTTATTACTAGTTATTTTACTTTTAGAATATAAGAATCTTATACTAGTCTATCTAATATTTTATTAATACCTTAGTATCTATATACTAGTAGTTTATAAAACTATTTTATAAACTTTTTCTATATATTATTTTATATACTTTTATAAGTTCTTTTTAAGTTTTAAGTATTTTTATTTCTTTAGAAGCTTTTTCTATTTCTTTCTAAATCTATTTATCTAGCTCACTATTCTTTCTTTTAAGTGTTATAGCTATTATAAGTATAGTTAGAATTAAATATCCTTCTTTATTCTTAACTAGAACTATACTAGTAGTATTTACTTCTTCTTATAAGTCTAGTCTTCTACTTAAAGTATCTATAAACTAGTTATCTTTACTCTTAGTATATATAATCTAAAGATTAAATATTAATAAATATTCCTAATATCTTATATAATACTATAATAAGTCCTTATTTATTATAAATCTTATAATATTCTTGTAGTTAGTATAGACTTTTATTTTGTACTTTACTTTTTATAAGTATACTCTCTATTATTTAAATACTTTATATATTACTAGTATTTCTTTATTATTTATTTAGTAGTTAAGCTATACTAGCTTTATTTTCTTAGAGAAATATTTAACTAAGTATTTTTACTTAGTAGCCTAGTTTTCTTATTTTAGTTCTATTCTATAGACTAAGTTTAATATATCTATTTTTACTATTACTAGTAAGTCTAGGTTATATATTCTAATAACTAGGTTCTCTATAAACTTTTATTTTATATAGTTTAATACTATATTATATTTATAGGTCTCTTTAAATAGCGTATCTTTTATAATTAGTTTTAATAATAGTTCTTTTATTTAAGACTATTTTACTATTAACTTTTTATAAAAGTTTACTAGTTTATAAAACTATTATACCTCTTATAGGTTTTTTAGTATAAGCTATTCCTAGTTTAATTTAATCTTATTTAAGTTAATCTTTATTTTTCCTAGTTTAATAATACATCTAAAGAAATTAGTTTCTTTAATATAGAACTTATATTTCCTTATTTTAAGAATTAATATATTTGCTACTAGTTTTTTTATTACTTTGTATTTATACTATACGTATTCTTCTTCTATTTCTAAATAAATAAAGATATTATCTAAGTATATAAATATAAAAACGTTAAAGTATTTTTATAAAACTATATTAATTCTTTTTTAAAATACTACTAGTATATTTATTAACTTAAAGAGTATAACTATATATTTAAATAGTCTATACTATATTCTAAATACTATTTTTTATTTATTACCTTTTTTAATTATAATCTAATAGTAGGTATTTTAGATATCTAGTTTTATAATAATTTTAGCTTTCTATAGTCTATCTTATATTTTATTTATATATAGTAAAGAGTATTAGTTCTTACTTATAATTACGTTTATTATTTTAAAGTCTATATAAAGTCTCTTATTATTTATTATTTTTTTATATATAAATATTAGTCTATATACTACTAAAGATTAAAATTCTTATATTTATCTTTTCTTTATTATATTTTATATAAATACTTACTCTATTATAGATTTTTCTTAAGTTTTTTAGTAGACTAAGCTCTATCCTATATCCTTTTCTTTTTCTAGGCCTATTACTAAGTCCTATAGCTAATATTCTAGAATATAGTCTTTAGGTTTAGTAAGTTACTTTTCTTATTTCTTATATTATTCTACAAATTCTCCTTTATATATACTTATATTAGCTTTTAATATTTTTTTCTTAGGGTAGCTAACTTTTCTTATTCTTTAATTAATTTTTAGGTTAGTTATTTATAACTATAGTATTCTTAATATTATTTCTTATTTATTTTTAATTATTATTATATCTATAACTATATTTCTAATTTCTAATCTTTTTATCTTTAGTATAGAGGGTACTATTTTAAACCTAAGAGGTTTCTAAAATAGCTTTCTTTTAATAGTACTTAGTTATTAAAGGTACTTCTTTATTATATACTTTATTCCTTATATTTCTATAAACTTCTTTAATATAATATTCTTTATAGCTCTACTATTAATTATTACTTATACATTTCTTCCTTAGTATATATATTATAATAGTAATAAAAGAAATCGAGATAGAACTAATTAGTCCTAGTTTAGTTACTAATAAAGTATAAGATAAGTAGGGTAATAAGTTATAAGATAGTAAACTTAATTAGAAGACTAACTATAATAAAGATACGTAATAAATTTATAAATTCGCGATCTAAGTAAATATAAAGTTACAAAGTACTAAGAAGGTACTAAGTATATAGTAATAATAATACGTATTATTAGGATAGTATTAGTAATCTAATCTCTAACCTAGAACGCTAATACTTAATATTATACTTATAAATTAACTATTATTTATAGTAATTACTAATTACTATATAAGCGTTTATTATTAACTTCTAATCTACTAATATCTTTAAAGTAGTTACTTGTAGTTAATAATAAGAAACTACGTTATACCTTACTAATCTAGTTATTAGAAGAAGCGAAGCGTAAGTAGTATATAGTCTAAGCTAACACGATAGTAGAAATTTTAACTAAAAAGGGAAGTAAAGTACTTCTAATTAGTTATAAGTTAGATAGAACTAACTAGGTAGTAGTTAAAATATACCTAAATAACCTAATTACTAAGAAAGAGGATATATAACTAATAATTAATACTCTAGAAACGTAGAACTAAGAACTATAAGAACACGTTAAGTAAAACAAAGCTTAGATTAAGGCTATTATAGTAGGATAGAATTAAATAGAATAAATTACGTAGAGACTAGAAATAAGTATAATAAAGAAACTACCTAAGATACCTATACTTAAGAAGTTTAATCGAATAAGGGAAAAACTAAAACCTTTTATAGTATTAGTATAACTTTAGATAGATATATAAGTACTATACTTTAATAGAAAAGATAAAAAGGTAATATATATTAGAATAGACTTTAAAGAAGATATAATAAAATAGTTTAAACTTTACTAAATAAACTATATAATATATACTCTAAGAATATAGAAAGATAAAACAAGAGCTTTCTTTAGAAGTTATAAATACTTTACTAAATAAATAAAAGTAGTATTTAGATGTATAGATCTTACTTAATAAGCTAAAGAAAAGCTTAAAAAGCTTATATAATATAAGTATATTCTTAAATATATATTATAGTTTAAAAAACTATTATAAAATAATAAATAGAAAAAGCTATTCTTAATATTATAATTTAAATAAAGACTAAAGTTAAGAATTTAGTATAAAATAATCTATTTAGAAAAGCTAAGGATATTAGAAACTATAAAATAATAGGTAATATAAGTTAATAATAACCTCTAAGAATATAGAACAAATAAATATAGAGGATAAACTAGAAATTAAGATACAAGAGACCTTATAAACTTTAATACTATAAAGGATAAGAAGAAAAAAAAGAATAAAGACTTTGCGTACTTTAACTATAGTAAAAAAAGCTAATATATAAAAGACTATTAATTAAAAAAAAAAGATATAGTATATTATAAATATAAAAAACTAATATATTTTATAAAAGACTATAGAAGTAAGGACCTAAAGAAAGAAATATAGTTAAAAATAACTAAGAATAAGAAGGAAGTACTAGAAGTATAGGCTAAACTTTAAGAGGAAGTAGCTAAGAGTAGAGAAATATAATATATAATACTTAATTAGACCTTTTATTATAATAATAACTACTATATATATCTTTCTAGAAAGTAGAGAGTAAGATAGATCTAATAAAAGAATAGTATATTAGTAATAAAAAAAAGAACTTAAGTATAGCTTAAAGAATCAATGTATATAATAGACCTACTAATAGAAGACTTAGAAAGAGAAGAACCCTAGACCCTATTAATTTACGCTAAAAGACTAGTAAAAGATAAAGAAACTACTATAATTACTTTTAAAGGACTATAAAAAGTATAGAGTATACCTAGTTAAATATATATAGTTATAATAGCTATATAATAATAGATATAGTAGAATAAAATAAGTAATAGTAGTTTATTTAGAAATACTTACTAGTAATAAGTATAGAGGAAGCGTATAAAGACTAAAAAGAATATAAACCTAAAGTAATAAAGTTTATAATATTCTAAAAGTAGATAGTATAAAATATAGTTATAGTAAAAAAAATACTTATATAACAAGAATAGTAATACTTTATAAGAAAAACGTAATAGATTAATAACGCCTATATACTATATATACTAGTAGTATACTATATCTTAGTAATAGTAAGACCTAGTATAGATAAACACTACTTAGAGGACAATAAAAGAATAAATCTTAAGTATCTAGTATATTTTAAAATATCCTAAGTATTATATATAAATACAAACTACTACTTATATAGAGAACTAAAAGTATAAAATTATATATAGCTAGTATAAAGAAAAAAATATAATTATATAAAAGTAATCTTAAAAAAAGATATCTAAGGCTTAGAAAATAATTAAAATATATAATAAAGAATATATATTAACTAGACTAGAACCTAAGCTCTCTAAAGAAGACTTTTAAAGAAGACTATAGTATAAATATATATATAATAAATATTTAAAATATAAGAACTATAAATAGAAGATAGAGTAATAGCCCTATAAGGATAGACGATTTACTAAACTACTTTAGTAAAAATAAGTAGAAAGTATAAGAAGCTTATATATTATAAAAATAAGTATATATTAAAAAAGAAGAGTATAATTAATAATTAATAGTAGAGCTATAAGAAACTTTATATTAAAGAAGTTTATAAAAATATAAGGAATAAAGTATATATTAAAAAAGTACTCTTAATAACTAAGTACTATTAAAATAAAGCTATTCTAGAAACCTATTAGATTTAAAATAGTACCCTCTACACAAAAGATAGAAAGACTAGAAATTAGAAATATAGTTATAGATATAACAATAATTAATAATAAATAAGAAATAATATTAGAATTACTATAGTTATAAATAACTAACCTTAAGATTAATTAGAGAATAGAGAAAATTATCTACTCTAAAAAAAAATATTAAAAGCTAATATAAGTATATATAAAAGAGAATTTAAAGAAAAATATAAGATATAAGAGAAGTAACGTACTAAACTTAAAGACTACTTTCTAGAATATTAGCTATAGGACTTAGTAATAGACCTAGAAAAAAGAAAAGACGTAAGATAGAGCCTAGTCTACTAAAAAACTAAAGAAAACTCTAAGATAGAGAAAGTATTTATTAAAAATATAGTAAAAAAAAAATAGAAATAAGAATCTAAATTTTTAGTAGTATATAAACTAATATTTATAGATAAAAAAGAGATAGATAATAGGAAACCTTATATAAACCTTAGAAAGATAAATATAATTATAAGTAAAAACTAATACTCTTTACTATATATAGATAAGATATAAGATAAGCTATAGAAGGCTTAAATCTTTATAAAACTAGATATCTAAAATACCTACTATTAGATTAGAATTAAAAAAAGTAATAAATAGAAAATAGTATTTAGAACGTAGTATAAAATATTTAAATATATAGTTATACCTTTTAGATTAATAAATATACTAGTAGTATTCTAAAAAAGAATTAATATAGTTTTAAAAGTATAACTAGATATTTTTATATTTATATACTTAGATAATATCTTTATATTCTTAGAAATAGAAGAAGAATACGTATAATATATATATAGGGTGCTAGAGAAACTAGTAGAAAATAAATAATTCTTAAAAATAAAGAAATACGAGTTTTATATAAAAGAAAATAATTTCCTTAGATTTATTATTTAACTAAGAAAAATAAAGATTAACTAAAATAAAATTAAAATAATCTAGGAATAGCTAATACTAAAAAACTTATAAGAAGTATAATAGTTTTATAGACTAGTAAACCTTTATAAGAAGTTAATAGTAATATAGTCTAAAATAATAGAACTATTAATAAAACTTATAAAAAAAGATATATAATTTAAATAGACTAAGGAATACAATATAGTATTAAAATAGATTAAATAAAAATTTATAGAAAACTAAGTTATTAGAAAATATAACCTAGACCTACTAGTAATAGTAAAAATAGACGTATTAAACTTAGTCTATAGAATAGTACTAATATAAGAAGACCTAGCTACTAAATAAGAATACCTAGTTAAATACTTCTCTAAGAAAATAAAGCTAGTAGAGCTTAATTACTAAATCTATAGTAAAGATATACTAGTAATCTATAAAGTATTTAAGTAATAGAGAGTATATATATAAAGAGTAAAGTACTAAATAAAGGTTTATACTAACTATAAGAATCTTAAAAGATTTATAATAAATAAGAAATTATTATAATACTATATAAGGTAGTAAAAATACTTATTAATATTTAACTTTAAGATTATATATACTAAGAGTAAAGATAACTAGTTTATAGTTACTTTAAGTTAAAGACTAAACTTATAAGAAGAAGTAAATACTACTAGTATAGTTCTAGTTAAGAATAAAAAAAGATATTTAATCTTAAATATACCTAGAATAGCTATAATACTTAAGAGAAAAAGTAGTAAGCTAGATAAATAGATTTAAAAAGAAATAAAAGAAGCTTCTAAAGAAATATAGAAACTTAAAACCTAAAAAGGACTTATAAAATTATATAAAAGAATATATATCTAAATTAAAATATAGAAAGAGTTTATATAATAGATTTATAAACTACTAGTATATAGATACTAAAGTATTAATAAAATACTAGATAGACTACTATAGGATTACTATATCTTAAAAGTAAGATAACTAGTAATAGAAGTACTATAAGACTATATAGAATATTATAAAAATAAATATAGTAGATACGTACTATATAGAATATTATAACTAGTTAAAGTACTAGAATAACTTTAGAGAATTATTATAATAGACTTTATTACAAAGCTTCTAAAAATTAAAAGATCTAATATTAAGAGTTAAGTATAATAAAATCCTAATACTATTAAATAAGCTTATAAAGTACTTATATATTAGACTATATAAAGAGAAAAGTAGGATAGAAGTTACTATATACTAGGTCCTAGAGACTATAATTAGCTAGTATAGTATTCTAGATAAAATTATTATAGATAGAGATATAAGATTTATATTAAAACTATAGAGAATATAATATTAAATATTAATAGTATATTATCTATAGATTGATAGATAATTAGAAAAAAGAAATTAAATAGTAGAATAGTTCTTAAGATACTACTTTAATTATAACAAGAACAATTTTATATAACTATTACTTATAGTATAGTTACTATATAATAGTATAAAGAATATAGTAATAAGAATATTACTCTTTTTTATAAATTATAGATTTAATCCTAACGTATATTAGATACTAAGATATAAAGTATTTTAGTCTCTAAGAAGAGAAAATTTTACTAATAGATTAAAAGAGATATATAACTAACTATAGTAGGACGTAGAATTCCTATAGGATTAAATAGTAAAATACTATAATAGAAAATATAAAAAAAGGCCCTAATTTAAAGAAGAAGAAAATATATAGTTAGTATAAAGAAATATAAAAAGTAAATAGCTTTACTCTAAGCTAGATTACGTAAAAATAAGACTATATAAAGTAGAGAAGAAAGTTATACTAGTTATATTTAAATTAAGACTACTAGATAAGATAAAGATATACCTAATATTTTATCTAGTACTACTAGAAAAAGTACTATAAAAAGTAGAACTACTAGTAAATAAAGTAGATACGTATAGAGAATAAAAAGACTAATAAGTTAAAAAAATCCTATAATACTAATTCTATAATAAAAAGAATTACTACCTAGTAAAATAAATAGGTATAGATAAAAGAAACTAACTATAGAAAGATATATAGGAACTAGAAGATAATATTAATTACTTTAAGAAATTAGAGGAGTTCTAAAATTAAAACCCTATAAGCTACCTTATAGTAAACTAAGAAAATCTATAATACTACTAATAGATTGTAATAGGTATTACTAGGGTTAACTTCCTAATACCTAAGAGTTATTAGTAGATTAAGAGGTAATAATAAAAGCTTGTATAGTAATCTACAATAAGCTATAAATAATAGAAGATATCTTATAACTATCTTAGTATTGTCGCTCGTAGTTAATAATTAAATTACTAATACTATCCTAATAATACGTATTACTACTAACTATATATCTAGGCTTCTTAGCTAGCTTTATACTTTATATTTACTAAGATTATAAATTACAAATTTATTACGTACTTAGATTTGTACTTTATATTTACTAAGATTATAAATTATAAATTTATTACGTATCTCTATTGTAGTTAGTCTCTTAGTTTAGTTTATTATCCTATAGATTATATATATTATTGTTATCTATAGTAAGGCTAATTAGTTTAAATTAGTTTTCTCTTGTTACTACTATAATACTATTCCTCTCTCTAAGTAGGTTCTTATTTCTTTACCTTAGGCCTAAAGTTATTAGTCTAGTTTCTTTATTTATTTCTAACTCTTTATTATTCTCTATATCTTCGCGTTCTAACTATAATAAACTTCTTTTTGTTACTTACGTTGCTTGTAATAGAGTTAAAATATTTCTTTACGCCTATTATACTTAATTAAAGCTTACTTATCTTATATCTTTAAAGGATAGTAAGCACTATAACAAGTATATCCTAGCTAATATTTAGTATAAGTATACACTATCTCGTATTTCTCTTATAGAGTATAAGTACTTAATTTCTATATAGTCTCTTCTTACTAAATTATATAGGGCGAGCTATTAACTAGGCTTAAGAGATACTATTATTATAGCTTATAGAGGCTAAAGCTAAGTATAAGCTAACTCTTTATAAGCTAGTAGATCTTTATTCTTGTATTAAGTGTCTTTATAAGATAAAGGCTAATAATAATACTAAATTATCTAAATAGTCTTGTACCTTAGAAGCTAAGATAGACCTTAAGGATATAGTTTAGGCTATTCTAGCTCCTATTACGTTAGACGTTCCTAACGTCTCTCTATTTAGCGCTAGTAATACTAGTTTTCTTAGTTTACTATAAAGTAGTCTAGAGAGTTTTAACTTTAGAAGTCTTCTAGTTTCTTAAAGTAGTTAAGGTTATCTTCTAGTTCTTATATTTCTTCTTATAGTTACTCTTTCTCGTCTATACTTATCTATTTTACTAAATAGTAGTTCCTACTATTATAAAACTATTATATTAGGATTTCTTTAACTTCCTATTCTTCTTATTCTCTATATATATCTACTTTGTACACTAGTAGTTCTAGTAAAGCTATATAGAATATTAGGTATATTCTTATTTTACTTAGTAGCTTTAGTTTAAATATAACTAGTATAATTTTCTTCTTAATCTTAGATAGTCCTCTCTTAATATAATCTAGTTTTAGGCTTAATTGTTTACTCTTAATATTTTTTTATACTAACTATACTTTTTCTCCTTCTCTAAATTAAGGTCTTTATTTATACTTCTTGTTATAGTGCTTTACTATTTAATTATATAGGAATTCTACGTCCTATCTTAATTAATTATATATTTCTTTTATTCTATTTATAAAGTTTTCTCTTTATAGAGTCTAAGATTCTATATTTCTTAGTATTTAGTATATATTAGGTTTAAGTCTATAATTTGCAAAGAAGAGTAATACTCCTATTACTATATTCTTTACGCTATTGTATACTAACTGTGCTATAGGTAGTAGCTATACCTAGTTATTCTAGTTATAGTTAAGGTAGTATCTTAAGTACTATTCTACTATCTAGTTTATACGTTCTTATTATCTATTTATCTATAAGTAATATACTATTAACATTAAATACTTTATTCCTAGTTGCGCTATTATTATTCTCTATAGTTTTAATATAAATTATATATCTTTATCTATAATAATCTTATCTAGGATACTATATTAGCTTATTATAGTTTTTAGGACTTAATATATAGTAACCTCTATCTTACTTTTTTCTTTATATAGTATAAAGTATATATACTTTATAAGTTTATCTACTATTATTAGGATTCTATTATACTTAACTCCTAATATTAGGTCTTTTAACTTAAGTAGCTTCGTAATAAAATCTATTATTATTGTTCTCTAGAGTTACTCTAGTACTTTAACTAGTTGTAGTATTCTATATAGTACGTGTCTATTATACTTATTTCTATAATATTCTATATAGTCTTGTAGTACTTCTTCTACTAGTTGCTTTACTTTTAGGATATAGTAATCTTTTAGGAGCCTATTTAGCGTTTTCTCTATTTCCTAGTATCTATATACTAGTAGCTTATAGAATTATTATATAAATTCTCTCTAAATTTTTCTTAGAATATATATTCTTCTATAAGCTTGTATAAATCCTTCTTAGATTTCTAGCTTCTCTATTTCTTTAGTTACTTCTTACGTTGTTTTCTAAATCTATTTGTCTAGCTCGCTACTTATTCTTTTAAGTGTAGCGGCTACTTTAAGTATATTTAGAATTAAATATCCTTTCTTATTCTTTATTAGAACTATACTAGTAGCGCTTACTTCTTCCTATAAGTCTAGTCTTCTACTAAAGGCGTCTATAAACTAATTGTCTTTCCCTTTTATATATATAATTTCTAAGTTAAATATTAATAGGAATTCCTACTATCTTGTATATTATTATAATAATTCTTTATTTAGTATAAATCTTATAAGATTCTTATAGTCTATATAGACTCTTGTTTAGTATTTTACTCCTTATAAGTATACTCTATTATTTAAATACTTTATAGATTACTAGTATCTCTTTATTATAGATTAGATAATTAAGTTCTACTATTTTTATCTTTTTAGAGAAGTATTTAACTAAATATTCTTATTTAGTCCTTAGATCTTCTTGTATTAGTACTATCCTGTAGACTAAGTTTAATACGTCTATTTTTACTATTACTAGTAGGTCTAGGTTATATATTCTAATAACTAGGTTTTCTATAAACTTCCTTTTAATTTTATTAAATACTTTATTATATTCCTTTATCTATTTAAATAGTATATCCTTCTTTATAAGTCTTGTTATTAGTTCTATATCTTTAGACTATCTTATTATTAACTTTGTATAGAAGTTAGCTAGCCTATAAAATTATTATACTTCTTTTAGGTTTCTTAGTGTTAGCTATTTTTTAATTAACTTAATCTTTTCTAAGTTTATCTTTATTTTTCCTAGTTCTATAATAAATCTAAGGAAATCTATTTTTTTTATATAGAACTCGTATTTTCTTATTTTAAGAAATAGCTTATTTTCTACTAGCTTTTCTAGTACTTTATATATATACTATATATATTCTTCTTCTATTTCTAAGAATATAAAGATGTTATCTAGGTATATAAATATAAATACGTCTAAGTACTCTCTTAGTACTATATTAATTCTTTCTTAAAATACTACTAGTACGTTTATTAAGCTAAATAGTATAACTAAGTATTTGTATAGTTTATATTGTGTTCTAAGTACTATTTTCTACTTATTACCTTTCTTAATTCTAATCTTGTATTAGGCGTTCTAGATATCTAGTTTTATAAAGATTCTTACTCTTTATAGTCTATTTTGTATTACGTCTATTTATAGTAAAGGGTATTAGTTTTTGTTTATAATTATGTTAGTTTTCCTAAAATCTACGTAAGGTCTCTTATTACTTGTTCCCTTCTTGTCTATAAATATAAGTCTGTACGCTACTAAGGATTTAGGTTCTCTTATCTATCCTTTTTTTATTGCATTTTTAATAAATACTCGTTTAATTTTAGATTCTTCTTCTATTTTTCTATAGACTAGGCTCTATCTAACGTCTTTATTTTTCTTTAGATCTATTACTAAATCCTATAGCTAATATTATAAGAGATAGTCTTCTAGCTCTATAAGCTACTTTTCCTATTTCTTATATTCTTTAGGGAATTCTCCTTTATAGGTGCTTATATTAGCCTTTAACATGTCTATTCTATAGTAATTAATCTTCTCTATTCTCTAATTAATATATAGGTTAGTTATCTATAACTATAGTATACCTAATATTATATCTTATTTGTTATTAATTGTTATTATATCTATAACTATATTCTTAATCTTTATTTCTTCTAGTTCTAGTGTAGAGGGAATTGTCTTAAACCTAATAGGTTCCTAGAATAGTTTTCCTTTAATTATACTTAGCTATTAAGGGTACTTCTTTATTATATAACTTATTCCTTGTATCTTTATAAACTTCTTTAATATAAAGTTTCTTGTAGCTCTACTATTAATTATTAATTATACTTTTCTTCTTTAGTATATACTTATCTTTATAATATATAGGCCTCTTATACCTTCTAGCTATTTTAGCTTTAGTAATTTTGTAAATTATCTATCTTTCTAAGGCTATAGCTTTACTTTAAGTTTATATTCTTTATATTTTAGACATTTATTATTCTTGTATTTATACTATAGTCTTCCTTAGACGTATTTCTTAAATAGTTTATATCTAGGCCTTACTACTATGTATCTATCTTCTAGAATTATTTCTTATCTTTAAATATCCTCTACTAGAATTACTCTTATATAATTATAGCCTTTTCTTCTTATAGGCTATACGCTGTTATTTGTCTTAGAGTTCTTGTATATAATACAATTCTTATCTAGGTATAATATCTATAATACTTTAAAATATACTAGGTATCTTAGGTCTATTATTTTGTTATCCCCTTCCTAGTATTTATCTTTTCTAATTATATCTATTATTAGAATATAGTATACTACTAGTATTCTTAGTATATAGGCTTTATTAATCTATTACGTCTTTCTTATAAGGTACTACTATTCTCTTTATATAGGTATCTTTCTTACTACAACTATATATTATTTTATCTATTCTTAAAATAGTATAAACTTTATTTCTTTAAAATTACGTTCTTTCTAGTCTTTATACACTTCTTCTATACTTATAACTATTAAGTATATTTAAATAAATTTCTATTCTTTATTTTGTTCTTCTATAGTTATAGTTATATAGCTATTATAGCTATATATATCTAGCTAGGTATACTCTATACCTCTTATACTAACTTATCTCTTACTTCCTTATAGTCCTTTAGAGGAAGCTATAGTAGTCTCTTTATCTTTTATTAGTTCTTTAGCTTAGATTAATAGAATCTAAGGCTTTTCCTCTTCTAAGTCTTTTATTAGTAGGTTTATTACTTAGGCTATTTTTTCTAGCTAAGCTTTTATTCTTTCTTTTATTACTACTACCTTATATCTCTATTTCTATAGGAACTACGCTACTCTCTATTTACTAGAAAGATATATATAGTAGTTATTATTATAACAAAAGGTCTAATAGAGTATTATATACTATACTTCTTTACTCTTAGCTACCTTTTCTTAAGGTTTAGCTTATACTTTTAGTACTTCCTTTTTGCCTTTAGTTGTTTTTAACTAATTTTCTCTTTCTTTCTTTAAGTCTTTACTTCTATAGTCTTTTACAAAGTATCTTAGTTTTCTATATTTATAATATACTATATCTTTTTTCTTTTATAATTAGTAGTCTTTTACGTAGTAGCTTTTCTTACTATAGTTAAAGTACGTAAAGTCTTTAGTCTTCTTTTTCTTCTTATCCTTATTAGTGTTAAAGATTATAGGGTCTCCCTTATTATAGTTTTTAGTATAACCTCTATATTTATTCTTCTTCTATTCTTAAAGATCATTGTTAATTTATATTACCTATTACTTTAGAGCTTTTAGTATCTTAGGTTTCTCTATATAAATTATTTTGTATTAGATCTTTAAGTTTAGTCCTTGTTTAAATTATAATATTAAGGCTAATTTGTTCTACTCTATATTCTATAATAGTTATTTAAACTATAATATATATTCTAGAATACTCTAGTTTTATATAAGCTTTTCTAGCTACTCTTTAGCTTATTAGGTAACGTCTATATCTCTAAATACTACTCTTATTCTTCTAGTAAAGTACTTATAACTTCTAAAGATAGCTCTAGTCTTATCCTTTTAGGTTATTAGAGCGTGTATTATATAATCTATCTAGTAAGGTTTAAACTATCTTATTATATTTTCTTTAAGGTGTATTCTAATATATATTACCTTCTTTTCTTCTATATTAAAGTGTAGTACTTATATATCTATCTAGAGCTATACTAAGGCTATAAAGAGTCTTAGTTTCTCCTTTATTCTATTAAACTTCTTAAGAACAGGTATCTTTAGTAGTTTCTTTGTTGTACTTATCTCTAGGCGTTGTATAATTAGCTATATTTAGTTTTATCCTTTAATAATAGCTTTAATCTATACCTTATTTTATTTTACGTACTCTTAGAGTTCTTTATTCTAGGTTTCTAAGGCGTTAATTACTATCTTTATATCTTCCTTCTTAGAGATTAAGTTGTTTATATAGTTTTTAATATCTTTCTATACTATATTATCTAACTTATAACTACTTATAGGTACTCTAGTTACTTTTTTAATTAAACTTTCTACTATTATATTAGTTAGACTATACGCTACTTACGCTTTGCTTCTCGTAATAACTAAATTAGCAAGGTATAATAGGTGTTACTAGGGTCGACTTCCTAATACCTAAGGGTTATTAGTAGATTAAGAAGTAATAACAAAAGCTTGTATAGTAATCTACAATAAGCTATAAATAATAGAAGATATCTTGCAACTATCTTAGTATTATCGCTCGTAGTCAATACTTAAATTGCTAATACTATCCTAATAATACGCATTACTACTAACTATATATCTAGGCTTCTTAGCTAGCTTTATACTTTGTATTTACTAAGATCGCAAATTGTAAATTTATTACGTGCTTAGATTTATACTTTATATTTACTAAGATTGTAAATCGCGAATTTATTACGTATCCCTATTGTAGTTAGTCTCCTAGTCTAGTTTATTGTCCTATAGATTATATATATTGTTGTTATCTATAGTAGGGCTAATTAGTTTAAATTAGTTTTCTCTTATTACTACTATAATATAGATAGAGAGATAATAGGAGCGCTTAATATAATAAGAGCTAGAGTAGCCTCTACTACGTCTTTAAGATCTAACTTATCCTCTAATATATAAAACTATTTAGATAACTTAGTATTATTATAAGCTTTTATTTTATAAAAACGCTTAATATAAGAATATAGCTCTACTAGCTTATAAAAAGTTAACTTATACTTAGCTTTAGCTATAGTATAAGGATAGTATACTACTAAGCTAATCCTAACAAAAAGGGGCTAATAGCTAGTTAAGCTATTGTAGTAGTATACAATATATATACTAGTTATTATTACTTAAAGTTTTTCGAACTTACTTAGGGTTGTACTAAGTTGTATATAGTAGAATATACTAGCCGATAGAGCTAGTACGCGCTAGTTACTTAGCCTAGTAGAGCTCGTCGACAGCGCTAAGCGTACCCTAATAGCTCTCCGCCCTAGACCCCTTACATATAGTAAGCTATAATAATAGTTTCTTTTAAGCTCTATTAATAGCTTTATATAACTTAGTAGAAAGAGACTATATAGAAATTAAATACTTATACTCTATAAGTAAAATACTAGAAGAAATATATTTATACTAAATATTAGCAAGAATATATTTATTACAATATTTACTATTATTTAAATATATAAGATATACAAGACCTAATAAAGTATAATAATAATAAAGAAATATTTTAACTCTATTATAAACTATATAAGCTATAAAGAAAAGCTTATTATATTAAGAGTAAGATAGTATAGAGAGTAACAAGGAGTTATAGATTAATAAAGAAATAGGATAAATAACCTTAGCTTTAAGATAGGAGAATAGAAACCTATATAAAAGAAGAGATAGTGTTATAATAGTAATAAGAGAAATTAAGATAGTACTAATTAGTCTTAGCTTAGTTACTAACAAAGTATAGAATAAGTAAAGTAATAACCTATAAGATTATAAACTTAATTAAGAGACTAACTATAATAGAGATACGTAACAAATTTATAAATTCGCGATCTTAGTAAATATAAAGTCGCGAAGTACTAAGAAGGTAATAAGTATATAGTAATAATAATACGTATTATTAGGATAGTATTAGTAATCTAATCTCTAACCTAGAATACTAACACTTAATATTATACTTATAAATTAACTATTATTTATAGTTATTACTAATTACTATATAAGCTTTTATTATTAACTTCTAATCTACTAATACTTCTAAAGTAGTTACTTATAGTTAATAATAAGTAACTATATTATAATATACTTGTATTTGTAATATATAAGCCTTTTATAACTTCTAGCTATTCTTACTTAGGTAATTTAGTAAATTATCTATCTTTTTAGAGCTATTACCTTGTTTTCTATTTATAGTTCTTGTGTTTTAGATATTTATTATATATATATTTATACTATAGTCTTCCTTATATATATTTTTTAGAGAGCTTAGATCCTAGTCTAATTAATATATATTCTTTGTTAAGTATTTTAATTATTTTCTAGCCTTAGATATCTTTTCTTAAGATTACTTTTATATAATTATATCCTTTTCTTTATACTAGCTATACGTAATTTTATACTTTTAATTCTCTCTATAAGTAGTAGTTTGTATTTAAGTATAATACCTAGGATATTTTAAAATATACTAGGTGTTCTAGATTTATCCTTTTATTATCTCCTTTTGTGTACTAGTCTATACTAGGTCTTTTTTTACTAGGATATAGTATACTACTAGTATACTTAGTATATAGGCTTTACTAATCTATCTTATCTTTTTTATAAGATACTACTATTTTTTTTATATAGGTATTCTTTTTACTATAACTATATATTACTTTATCTATTATTAGAATATTATAAACTTTATATTTTTAGGATTATATATTTTCTAGTCTTTATACGCTTCCTCTATACTTATAACTAGTAAGTATTTCTAAATAAACTACTATTACTTATTTTATTCTATAATATCTATTATTATATAGCTATTATAACTATATATATCTAACTAGGTATACTTTATACCTTTTATATTAACTTATCTTCTATCTCTTTATAGTTTTCTTAAGGTAACTATAGTAGTCTCTTTATCTCCTAGTAGTCTTTTAGTAGTAATTAATATAGTCTAGAGTTTTTTCTCTTCTAAGTTTTCTATTAGTAAGTCTATTATACGCGTTTTTTCTTTAAGCTATACTTAAGTTCTACTTTCTTTTATTACTACTACTCTATTCTTCTATAAGAACTATCTAACTTTTTATTTACTAGAAAAATATATATAGTAGTTATTATTATAATAAAAGGTCTAATTAAGTATTACGTACTATACTTCTTTACTCTTAGCTACTTTCTCTTAAGGTTTAGCCTATACTTATAGTACTTTATTTCTATTCTTAGTTGTTTTTAACTATATTTCTCTCTTTAAGTCCTTACTTTTATTATCTTTTATAAGGTACCTTAGTTTCTTATATTTATAATATATTATATATATATATTTTTTAATTAATAGTCTTTTATATAGTAGCCTTTCTTACTATAGTTAAAGTACGTAAAGTCTTTATTTTTATTTTTCTTCTTATTTTTATTAGTATTAAAGATTATAGAGTCTCTAGTATCTTAGTTTTTAAGTTATCTTCTATATTTGTTTATTCTCTATTCTTAGAGGTTATTATTAACTTGTATTACCTATTACTTTAGAACCTCTAATATTCTTAGCTTTTCTATATAGATTATTTTATACTAAATTCTTAACTTTAGTTTTTATTTAAATTATAATATTATAGATAGCTTATTCTATTCTATATTTTATAATAGTTATTTAAACTATAATATATATTTAGAAATACTCTTATATTGTATAAGCTTCTTAAGCTTTTCTTTAGCTTATTAGGTAATATCTCTATCTCTAAATACTACTCTTATTTCTTTAGTAAAGTATTTATAACTTCTAAAGATAGCTATTATTTTATCTTTTTATATTTTTAGAGCGTATATTATATAGTCTATCTAGTAAGGCTTAAACTATCTTATTATATCTTCTTTAAGGTATATTCTAATACCTATTACTTTCTTATCTTCTCTATTAAAGTATAGTACTTATATATCTATCTAGAGTTATACTAAAGTAATAAAAGGTTTTAGTTTTTCTTTTATTTTATTAAACTTCTTAAGTATAGGTATTTTAAGTAGTTTTTTTATTATACTTATCTTAAGTCTTAAGGTAATTTATTTTATCTAGTTTTATCTTACTATAATAGCTTTAATTTATACTTTATTTTACTTTACGTAGTCTTATAGATTTTTATTCTATATTTCTAGAGTATTAATTACTATCTTTATATTTTCTTTCTCTAAGATTAAGTTATTTAGGTAGTCTTTAATTACTTTCTATATAGTATTATCTAATTTATAACTACTTAGAAGTACTTTACCTTATTTTTTAGTTAAACTTTCTACTATTATATTAGCTTAGACTATACGCTACTTACGCTTTACTTCTTCTAATAATTAAAGTAGTAAAGTATTATATAGTTACCTATTATTAACTATAAGTAACTTTTTATTTGTTAATAGATTAAAAGGTAATAATAAAGGTTTATATAGTAATTAGTAATAACTATATATATTAGTTAATTTATATATACAATATTAAGTATTAGCGTTCTAGGTTAGAGATTAGATTACTAATACTATCTTAATAATGCGTATTTCTATTAACTATATACTTATACTAATCTATTTGTATAATATTATAGATTACTCTAATCTATTATACGTATTTATAGATTACTCTATAGGTTATATATTTAGGTTAACGTATTCTATTAGCGAAGCGGCTATATCACCGAGACGGCTACTCTGAAACACACTAAAAAATCGAAAATTCAACATCTAATATCTTAACAACTATACTATAATAACTTCTAAAAATTTAATAGATTAAAGATTATATATATAGTAGTAATCTATGAAATTTTTAAAGCGTGCAGCCTAGTAGTTCTTAAGATAGTAAAATTTTCTACAGTAAAAAACACTTTTTCATTAATAATATTAAATAAACTAGGCTGCACGTTCTAAAAATTTTATAGATTACTACTTTATATATAATCTTTAATCTATTAAATTTTTAGAAGTTATTATAGTATAGTTGTCGAGATATTAGATGTTGAATTTTCGATTTTTTAGTGTATTTTAGAGTAGCCGTCTCGGTAATATAGCCGCTTCGCTAATAGAATACGTTATAGTTTATTTCTTAATCTAGGTTATTACTCTACTTATCTTATACTTTGTTAGTACTTAAGTTAGGACTAATTAGTTCTATCTTAATTTCTCTTATTACGCCTATAATACTATCTCTTCCTCTAGATAGGTTCTAGTTTATCTACTATAGGGCTAAAGTTATTAATCTAGTTTCTTTATTAATATTAAGTTCTTTATCTTCTCTTATACTTACTAAGTCTACCTTTTATTATCTTTAATTAGTAGATTGTATATTACACTATAATATTACTATATTTTTTATTCTTATTACAAATCTTTAAATCCTCTATTAGATTATATTTCTTTAAAATATAGTAAGGCTTATAAGGCGTATATTTATACTAATACTTATTTATCTTATAATCTTTTTAGTATATCTCTAGTAAAATATAGGTTAATAATACTTATTTATACGTCTATATATATTTCTAATAGAGTAAGCTATTAATTACGCTTAAGATAAACTATCTAAATAGATTATAGAGGCTAAAAAGGAACGTAATTAGATTCTAAGTATATTAATAGAGAATTATACCTATTTAGCTTATCTTTATAAAATAAAGGCCTTAAATAATACAAAGTCTATTAAGTAGGCTATTCTCTTAGAGTCTAAGCTTAATTTTAAGATTACTATAGAAGCTACTCTAGCTCTTATTATATTAAGTAATCCTATTATCTCTCTATCTAGTAGTAGTACTATAGACTTTCTTAGTTTACTATAAGGCGTTCTAGTAGGTTTTAATTTTAGAACTCTTTTAGTTTCTTAAAGTAGTTAAGGTTATCTTCTAGTTCTTATATTTCTTCTTATAGTTATCCTTTCTTATCTATTCCTATCTATTTTACTAAGTAGTAGTTCTTACTATTATAGAACTAATATACTAAGATTTCTTTAACTTCTTATTCTTCTTATTCTCTATATATATCTACTTTGTATACTAGTAGTTCTACTTCTTGTAGTACTTTTTCTAGTAGTAATATATAGAATATTAAGTATATCCTTATCTTATCTAGTAGCCTTAATTTAAATATAACTAGTATAACTTTCTTCTTAATCTTATATAGTTTTATTTTAATATAATCTAGTTTAGAACTTAATTATTTACTTTTAATATTCCTTTATAGTAACTATACTTTTTCCTCCTCTTTAAATTAAGGTTCCTCTATATGTTTTTAATTGTAGTATTTTACTATTTAATTATATAGGAATTCTATATCCTATTTTAATTAATTATATATATCTTTAAGTCTAGTAGTAAAGTTTTCTCCTCTTAGAGACTATAATTCTATATTTTTTAGTATTCTATATACGTTTAGGTTAAATCTATAGTTTGTAAAGAAATATAATACTCTTATTACTATATTCTTTATACTATTATATACTAACTATACTATAGGTAATAGTTTTACCTAATTATTTTAGTTCTAGTTTAAGTAGTATCTTAGGTATTATTCTACTATCTAGTTTATGCGTTCTAATTATCTATCTATCTATAAGTAGTATACTATTAATATTATATAATTAATTCCTAATTGTATTATTATTATTCCCTATAATTTAGATATAAACCCTACGTCCCTACCTATAATAATCCTATCTAGTAGCCTATATTAGCTAATTATAGTTTCTAGGATCTAGTATATAGTAACTTTTATCCTACTTTTTTCTTTATATAGTCTAAAGTATAAGTACTTTATAAGCTTATCTACTATTATTATAATTCTATTATACTTAACTCCTAAGATTAAATCTTTTAACTTAAGTAACTTTATAATAAAGTCTATTATAATAATTCTCTAAAGTTACTCTAGTACTTTAACTAGTTATAATATTCTATATAGTATATATCTACTATACTTATTTTTATAACATTCTATATAGTTTTATAGTACTTCTATTACTAGTTATTTTACTTTTAAAATATAGTAATCTTATACTATTCTATTTAGTATTTTATTAATACTTTAGTATATATATACTAGTAGTTTATAAAATTATTATATAAACTCTTTCTATATTTTACTTAGAATATATATTCTTCTATAAACTTTTATATATTCTTTTTAGGTTTTAAGTTTTTTTATTTCTTAGAGGTCTTTTCTATTTCTTTTTAAATCTACTTATTTAGCTTACTATTCTTCTTCTTAAGTATTATAGCTATTCTAAGTATATTTAGAACTAAATATCTATCTTTATTCTTAACTAGAACTATACTAGTAGTATTTACTTCTTTTTATAAATCTAGTCTTCTACTTAAAGTATCTATAAATTAGTTATCTTTACTCTTTGTATATATAATATTAAGGTTAAATATTAATAAGTATTCTTACTATCTTATATAGTATTATAATAAGTCTTTATTTATTATAAATCTTATAAAGTTCTTATAGTCTATATAGACCTTTATTTAATACTTTACTTTTTATAATTATACTTTCTATTACTTAAATACTTTATAAATTACTAATATTTCTTTATTATAAATTAAGTAATTAAGTTCTACTAGCTTTATTTTCTTAGAGAAGTATTTAACTAAGTATTCTTACTTTATAACTTAATCTTCTTATATTAGTACTATTCTATAGTCTAAGTTTAATATATCTATTTTTACTATCGCTAGTAGGTCTAGGTTATATATTCTAATAACTAGGTTTTCTATAAACTTCTATTTAATCTAATTAAATACTTTATTACATTCTTAAGTCTATTTAAATAGTATATCTTTCTTTATAAGCTTTATTAATAGTTTTATTAGCTTAAACTATTTTACTATTAGCTTTCTATAAAAGTTTACTAGTCTATAAAACTACTAAACCTCTTATAAGTTCTTTAGTATTAGCTATTCTTAGATTACTTTAATCTTACTTAAGTTAATCTTTATTTTTCCTAGTTTAATACTAAATCTAAGGAAGTCTATTTCTTTTATATAGAACTTGTATTTCTTTATCTTAAAAATTAATTTATTCTCTACTAGTCTTTTTTATACCTTGAATATATACTATATATATTCTTCTTCTATTTCTTAGAATATAACGATATTATCTAAATATATAAATATAAATATATCTAGGTATTCTCTTAAGACTATATTAATTCTTCCTTAAAATACTACTAGTATATTTATTAGTCTAAAAAGTATTACTAAGTATTTAAATAGTTTATATTACGTTTAATATACTATTTTCTACTTATTACCTTTTTTAATTCTAATCTAATAGTAAGTATTCTAGATATCTAGCTTTATAAAGATTTAAGCTTTCTATAGTCTATCTTATATTTTATCTATTTATAGTAAGCGATATTAGTTTTTATTTATAATTGTATTTATTTTTCTAAAATCTATATAGAGTTATTTATCTTTTATTCTCTCTTTATTTATAAATATAAGTCTATATACTACTAAGAATTAAGAGTTTTAAATTTATCCTTTCTTTATTACGTTTTAAATAAACAATTATTTAATCTTTAATTTTTTTTTAGTTTTCTAATATATTAGGCTCTAACTTATATTTTTTCCTTTTTCTAATTCTATTACTAAGCCCTATAGCTAATATTCTAGAAGGTATTCTTTAGGTTCTATAAGTTACTTTTCTTATTTCTTGTATTTATTTAGGAATTCTCCTTTATATATACTTATATTAGCTTTTAATATATCTTTCTTAGAGTAGCTAATTTTTTCTATTCTCTAAATAATTCTTAGGTTTGTTAATTATAACTATAGTATCTCTAATCTTATATCTTATTTATTATTAATTGTTATTATATCTATAACTATATTTTTAATCTCTAACTCTTTTAATCTTAATATAGAGAGTACTATTTTAAACCTAATAGGTTCTTAGAATAGTTTACTTTTAATTATACTATATTATTAAAGGTATCTTTTTATAGTATATTTTATTCTTTAGTTTTTTATAAACTTTTTTAATATAAAGTTCTTTGTAGCTCTACTATTAATTTTAATTTATATATATATTTTTTTATATATTCTTTTTTTTTTTATATATAGGCTTATTATACTATTAAGCTTTTTTTACTTTAGCTATTTTGTAAATTATCTATTTATCTAGAGCTATTACTTTACTTTCTATTTATAGTCTATTTATTTTAAATATTTATTTTTTATATATTTATACTATAGTCTTCCTAGGATATATTCTCTAGGTAATTTCTTTCTAGGTCTAATCGCTATATATTCTTTATTAGGTATACTAACTAATTTTTAGCCTTTAATATCTTTCCTTTAGATAGCTTTTACGTAGTTATATCTTTTCCTTTATACTAGCTAAGTATAATTTCTTACCCTAGCTTCTCTATATATATAACAATTACTATTTAAGTATAATACTTAGGATACTTTAAAGTATACTAGATATTCTAGTTCTATTCTCTTATTATCTCCTTCTTAGTATTTGTCTATACTAGGTCTTATTTATACTAAGATATAGTATACTATTAGTATACTTAGTATATAGGCTTTATTAATCTATTATATCTTTTTTATAATAAATTACTACTTTTTTTATATTAGTATTCTTCTTACTATAACTATATAATACTCTATTTATTATTAGAATATTCTAAACTTTATTACTTTAAAATTATATATTTTCTAGTCTTTATATACTTCTTCTATACTTATAACTAGTAAGTATTTCTAAATAAACTACTAGTATTTATTTTATTCTACTATATTTATTTTTATATAGCTATTATAGCTTCTATTAATTTAGGTATACTTTATACTTCTAACTTTAATTTATTCTTTATTACTTCTTTTTAAAGTAACTATATTAGTTTTTTTAAGCTAATCTTAAATTGTTTCTTTTATTACTACTACTCTATTCTTCTATAAAAACTATCTTACTCTTTACTTACTAGAAAAGTATATATAGTAGTTATCTTTATACTAAAAGGTCTAATAGAGTATTATATATTATAATTTTTTACTTACTACTACTTTTTTCTAAAGTTTAGCTTATACTTTAGGTGTTTCTTTCTTATCTTTAGCTATCTTTAACTAGGCTTCTTTTTCTTTCTTAAGATCTTTACTTCTATAGTCCTTTATAAAGTATCTTAGTTTTATATACTTATAGTATACTATATTCTTTTTCTTTAACTAAAAATCTTTTATATAGTAGCTTTTTTTACTATAGTTAAAATAAGTAAAGTCTTTATTCTTCTTTTTACTATCTTTATTTATTTTTAGTATTATAGGGTCTCTATTATTATAGTTTCTATAGTATCTACTATGTTTATTTATTCTTTATTCTTAGAGGTTTTTATCTACTTATATTACCTATACTTTTAAAGCTACTAATATACTTAGCTTTTCTATCTAGATTAATTTATATTAGATATTTTCTTTTAATCTTTATTTAAACCTTAATATAAAAGATAGATTATTCTATTCTATATTTTATAATAATTATTTAAATTCTAATATATATTCTACAACGCTTTTCTATTACTTAAGCCTTTTAAGTTTTTCTTTTACTTATTAGGTAATATCTACGTCTCTAAATACTACTCTTATTTTTTGTATAATGTATTTATAACTTCTAAAGATAGCTATTATTTTATTTTTCTTTATTTATAAGGCTCTTAGGCTATAGTTTATCTAATAGGGTTTAAACTATCTTATAGCTTTCTCTTTTAGGTATATTCTAATATATATAACTTTCTCTTCTTCTATATTAAAGTATAGTACTTATATATCTTTCTATAGTTATACTAAAGCTAAAAATAGTCTTAATTCTTTCTTTATTTTATTAAATTTCTTAAGTATAAGTATCTTAGGTAGTTTTTTTATTATACTTATTTCTAGTCTCTAAGTAATTTATTCTATCTAGTTTTATCCTACTATAATAGCCTTAATTTAAGTCTTATTCTATTTAATATATACTTATAGTTCTTTATTCTATATTTCTAAGGCTTCGACTATTAATTATATATCTTTTTTCTTAGTAATTAGGTTATTTAAGTATATCTTAACTACTACCTAGTTAGTTCTATCTAATTTATAACTACTTAGAGGTACTTTACTTTTTTTCTTAGTTATACTTTCTACTATTATATTAGCTTAGACTATACGCTACTTACGCTTCGCTTCTCCTAATAACTAAATTAGTAAGGTATAACAAGGTTACCTATTATTAACTATAAGTAACTACTAAGAAGATTATAGTAGATTAGAAGTTAATAATAAAAGTACGTATAGTAATCTATAATAAGCTATAAATAATAGAATAATTCTTATAATATTAAGTATTATTACTTATAGTTAATAATTAAATTACTAATACTATCTTAATAATACGTATTACTACTAACTATATACTTTTACTAATTCTTTATCTTTATAGTTTTATATTTACTAAGATAGCGAATTTATAAAGTAGCTTTATAACTTTATATTTACTAAGATTATAAATTTATATAGTTATTACGTATCTTAATTATAACTAATTTCTTAATCTAAGTTATTACCTTGCTTGTTTTATACTACGTTATTATCTATAATAGAGCTAATTAGTTCTATCTCGATTTCTCTTATTACGCCTATAATACTTTAGGTTTATAAAACGTTCTACTCTTTTTAGTATTACTAATATAGAGTAAATAGTACACTAGTATAGTATAATATTATTACTATAAGTATATATAAGTATATTAACAAAGTATACTATATAGATATAATCTAAGAGTCTACTAAGCGCCTTATTAAAATATACCTAAAAGCTAGTAAAGGTATTAGTTAGCTTAAAAAGTATTACTAAGTATTTAAAATACTTATAGTAAGTATAAAAAGTGGTTTTCTACTTATCTCTTAATTTAATTCTAATCTTATAGTAAGTATCTTTAAGATCTATAGTAGTATAGTATTATATACCTAATAAGTAGTCTAGTATTTTCTTAATTAGTAAAAGTAAGTACTAATCTTTTACTATAACTAAGTTTAAGCTATAGTAGCTAATATAAAAGTATAAGGCTCTTTCTTTCTTTAGAATTAAAAGAATAAGTACTTTTACTAAACTATTACTATAATATATCTAGCTTTTATAGAGTACTTTAAGCTTATATATAAAGAGATTATAAAGTAGCTTATAAAGAAATTTTTTTCTCTTTATTAATAGTATTATATAATTAGAGTTCTTTAAGTAAAGTAGTATCTATATAGTAATATTATTAAACACGTTATAGTATTCTAATAAAGTATCTAGAATATACAACTCCTATACTATAAGTATATTATAGATATATATATTATAATCTAAGTTAATTATATTAATTTTAAGTATTCTTAGTAAGTATAGTTTTATTTATATTTCTTCTAAGTCTTTTATAAATTCTTTAGTTATTTATAACTAATAGTTAAGTTATATCTCTTTTTATTTAAGAAAAAAATTTCTTAAAAAGAGTACTACTTTTTTTTTATTTACTTTATATACTATAATCTTAGACTTAGTAATTACTTTATTATAATTAGTAAGGTATACTTAAAGCTTATAAGTAGTATAAGTATTTTACTTTTATACTTCTATTTAGCTTAGCCTAAAGAGCTTAGCGTTTTAGATTAGTTTTAGTCTTATTTCTACTATAGTCTACTAAATAATAAGACTAATATCTACTTAAAAGTTTAAAATAACCTAAAGTTTTATTTTTAGCTCTAAGCCTAAAGCTACGCTATATATATACTATATACTTAGTAAGATATTAATTAATCTACGCCTTACTATCCTAAAGCTAATAATAAAGCTAGGCCTTTTCTTATTTAGTTTATATAGACTAGAATATAGTTAAAGTTACTACTTTAGTACTTACTAATATAGTATCTTTTTTTATAGTACTTAAAGTATTTAATAGTAGACTTATCTATTAATTTATTTTAAGAGTTCTTTATATCTCTTTTTATTTAAGCCTTTTTTAAGTTTTTTTTACTTATACTATTTATATAAAGCTAATATAATTTTATTAAATTATATAAGTTATATATAAGTATTAAGCTTAAAGTAATAAGGTTTTCTTTTATTACTAGAACCTAATAGTAGTTAGTAATTACTCTTTATAGTTTAAGCTATAATTTTAAAAAAAATTACTAAATCTTTTATTCTTCTATATACTAAGAAAGCTAGTCTTTAAAGATATCTAGATATCTAGTAAAAGATTTTATACTTTATTTTTTACGTAAAGTAGCTATAGTATATACTATTACTACTTCTAACCTATAATTAATAAAGTTTAAAAGTAAGTTAAGTAAGTACTTTTTAAAGTACTCTTAAGTAAGAAGCTTTTTTATATTTAAGTTATACTTAATATATATATATAATTATTTATATAGGTCTCTCTTAAGTATTATATAGCTTAAAAAACTTTATCTTTTTTTACTTTAAAGTTTTAAAGTATATAGTAAAATACTATTTTATATAAGTAATAGTACTTTTAGTATTTTTTTAGAAATTTACTTTTATATTCTATAAGCTTTTTAAAGTAAAGTATATACTTTATAAGTATATTATTAACTAAGAAGTTTACGTTATACTTTTATAAAGTAATTGTAAGGGGTCTAGGGCGAGGAGCTATTAGGGTACGCTTAGCGCTGTCGACGAGCTCTACTAGGCTAAGTAACTAGCGCGTGCTAGCTCTATCGGCTAGTATATTCCCCTACATACAACTTAGTATAACTCTAAGCGAGTTCTAAGCGAGTGCGAAGAACTTTAAGTAATAATAACTAGTATATATATCGTATACTACTACAATAGCTTAACTAGCTATTAGCCCCTTTTTGTTAGGATTAGCTTAGTAGTATACTATCCTTATAGTAATAATAGTAACTTTAAAGTTATTTTTAAAGGTTATTATATAAAAAGTAGTTTATTTTTATTCTAGATATATAATTATATTCTCTATAGTATAGAGTATATATAGTTAAGCTAACTTATTATATCTAGTAGTTACTTTATAAATACGTTTTATAATTATTACTAGTATACTTAGTATATACTCTAGCTATATACTACTTATACTTTATATAAAGTCTTATTTAATTATTAACTATATATTTTCTTCTATTATTATAGCTTATTATAAAGAGTATATTATTATTATCTCTAGACTATTAGTAAAGAAGTATTATTATATTAAGTAGTAGCTAGAAGATAATAGTACTTACTATAAGCTATAAGAGATAGTAAAAAGATAATAGATAGTATTTAATAGTACTACTAGTATCTAAAAGAGAATAATACTTATATAGTATATTAGCTTTACTTCTTTAACTTATACTAAAGTTTATAAAAGTTTTAAGTATTTAGAAAACTTTTATTATAATATAAGAGCTCTATATACTTTAGCTACTTTAGCTACTTTAGCTTTACTAGAAGCTCTCTAAGTAGCTTATATACTAAGTAATATACCTAAGTATATATACTAGTATAAGAGCTAATTACTAGTATAAATTATTAACGTAATTAATTAACTTAAAAAGGGAGCTTATTAAATAATACTAGAAGCTAAGTTAATATATAATTAGATTTCTAGTCTTAAAAGAGCTAATAAAGTAGCTAGTAAGTATAAATTATAAAAAAAGAAGTAGACTTAGAAGTAAAGAGTTTTAATAAAAAGATAAAAAGAAAATATACTTTCTAAATAAGAGGCTATATAGCGTTAAGTTAATAAATAGTATTAAGATAGAAAGAGATTAAGCTTAAGTTATTAAGCTTACGTATTGTAGTATGTTACTAGTTTACTAGGGTCGACTTCCTAATAGTTAAGGGTGTTAGTAGATTGTAAGTTAGTAACAAGAATTTGTGTTATAATCTGCAATAGGCTATAAGTAATAGAGGATATTTTACAACTATCTTAGTATTACTGCTCGTAGTTAATAATTAAATTACTAATACTATCCTAATAATACGTATTATTACTAACTATATACTCGTTGTAATCTATTAATCTATATTTACTAAGACTAATAGATCGTAGATTACTCTAATCTATAATCTATCTATACTAAGAGTCTATAGATTGTAGATTACCCTAGGTATCCTAATTATATATAGTTTCCTAATTAAGTTTATATTCTTTAGGGTTATATAAGTCTAAGTCTATTATTGTAGGACTAATTAGTTCTATCTATAGTTCTCTTATTACTATTATAATACTATCTCCTCCTCTAAGCAGCTCTTCGTTTATCTATCTTAGAGCTAAGGTTATTAATCTACTTTCTTTGTTAATCTACAGTTCTTTATTGCTCTCTATAGTTGTTTTATCTATACGTTATTACTATCTTCTTGCTAATTGCGTATTACGTAATAGTGTTAAGATATTTCCTTGTTCTTATTATACTTCTCTAAAGTTAAATCCTAAGTCCCTTCTTTATATTATTTCTACAAACAATAGTAGGGATTATAAAGTATATATTTATATAAATATACGTAGTTTTTATAATGTATCTAGTGTTTCTCTTTCTAAGTGTACGTTTATTATACTTATTCTTGCGTCTAGGCTTAATAATAATAGGGAGAGCTATTAACTAGACTTAAGAGAAATTACTATCTTAAATTGTAGAGGCTAAAGCTAAGTGTAAGTAGATCTAGGAGCTTACGTAGAGTAAGCTAGTAGAGAATTAAGCTTGTCTCTCTTGTCTTTATAAAATAAAGGCGCTAAATAATAAGAAATTAGCTAAGTAGTTAGTAGCTCTAGAAGCTAAGCTAGACTTAGATAAGGCGTTTAATGTTATTGTAGTAGGTCCTATATTAGGCGTTCCTATTACTTCTCTATTTAATAGTAGTAATATTAGTTCTCTTAGTTTGCCTCTAGGCGTTCTAGAAGGTTTTAACTTTAGAAGTCTTCTAGTTTCTTAGGGTAGTTAAGGTTTTCTTCTAGTTTTTATATTTCTTCTTATAGTTACTCTTTCCTATCTATACCTATCTATTTTACTAAGTAGTAGTTTTTACTATTATAGAACTAGTGTACTAGGATTTTCTTAACTTCTTATTCCTCTTATTCTCTATACGTATCTACTTTATACACTAGTAGTTCTATATTTTGTAGTACTATCTTAAGTAGTACTACGTAGAATATTAAGTATATCTTTATTTTGTTTAGTAGCTTTAGTTTAAATATAACTAGCGTAACTTCTTTTTCTACTTTGTATAGTCTTATCTTAATATAGTCTAGTTTTAAACTAGGTTATTTACTCTTAATATTTTTTTATACTAACTATACTTTTTCTCCCTCTCTAAATTAGGGTCCTTCTTTATATTTTTTATTATAGTACTTAGCTATTTAATTATATAAGAATTTTATATCCTATCTTAGTTAATTATGTATATCTCTAAGTTTATTAGTAAAGTTTTCTCCTCTTAAAGACTAAGATATTTCTAATCTTAGTATTCTATATACGTTAGGGTTAAATCTATAGTTTATAAAGAAAAGTAATACTCCTATTACTATATTCTTTACGCTGTTGTATACTAACTATACTATAGGTAGTAGCTATACCTAATTGTTCTAGTTATAGTTAAGGTAGTATCTTAAGTACTATTCTACTATTTAATTTATTTGTTCTAATTAACTATCTATCTATAGATAATATACTATAGACATTGTATATTTAATTCCTAATTACGCTATTATTGTTCTTTATAGTTTTAATGTAAATTGTACGTCTCTATCTATAATAATTTTATTTAGTAGTCTATATTAACTAATTATAGTTCCTAGAATCTAGTATATAGTAACCTCTATCTTACTTTTCTCTTTATATAGTCTAAAGTATAAGTACTTTATAAGTTTATCTACTATTATTAAGATTCTATTATACTTAACTCCTAATATTAGGTCTCTAGACTTAGGTAACTTTGTAATAAAGTCTATTATAATAACTCTCTATAGTTATTCTAGTACTTTTACTAGTTATAGTATTCTATATAGTATATATCTACTATACTTATTCTTTTAGTATTCTATATAGTCTCTTAGTATTTCTATTACTAGTTGTCTTACTTTTAGGATATAGTAGTCCTATAGTAGTCTATCTAATGTTTTTTTAATACCTTAGTAACTATATACTAGTAATTTATAGAATTGCTATATAAATTCTCTCTAGATCTTTTTTAGAATATATATTCTTCTATAGGCTTGTATAAGTCTTTCTTAGATTTCTAGTTTCTCTATTTCTTTAGATATTTCTTGCGTTGCTTTCTAAATCTATTTGTCTAGCTCGCTACTTTTTCTTTTAAGTGTTACAGCTATTTTAGGTGTATTTAGGACTAGATATCCTTTTTTGTTCTTAACTAGAACTATACTAGTTACGCTTACTTCTTTCTATAAGTCTAGTCTTTTACTTAAGGCGTCTATAAATTAGTTATCTTTTCCTTTTATATGTATAATTTCTAAGTTAAATATTAATAGGAATTCCTACTATCTTGTATAGCGTTATAATAGTTCTTTATTTGTTATAAATCTTGTAAGATTCTTATAGTCTATATAGACTTTTATTTAGTACTTTGCTCTCTATAAGTATACTCTCTATTATTTAAATACTTTATAGATTGCTAGTATTTCTTTGTTATAGATTAAGTAGTTAAGCTCTACTAGCTTTATTTTCTTAGAGAAGTATTTAACTAAGTATTCCTTTTTAGTTTCTAGGTCTTCCTGTGTTAATACTATTCTGTAGACTAAGTTAGATACGTCTATTTTTACTATTACTAGTAGTTCTAAGTTATATATTCTAATAACTAGGTTCTCTATAAACTTTCTCTTAATTTTATTAAACGCCTTATTATATTCTTTTATCTATTTAAATAGCGTGTCTTTCTTTATAAGTCTTATAATTAGCTCTATATCTTTAGACTATCTTACTATTAACTTCTTATAAAAGTTTACTAGTCTATAGAATTGTTATACCTCTTTTAGGTTCTTTAGTATTAGCTATTTATTAATTAACTTAATCTTTCCTTTGTTAATCTTAATCTTTCCTAGTTCTATAATAAATCTAAAGAAATCTATTTCTTTTATATAGAATTTGCATTTTCTTATTTTAAAAAATAATTTACTTTCTACTAGCTTTTCTAGTACTTTGTATATATACTATATATACTCTTCTTCTATTTCTAAGAATATAAGAATGTTGTCTAAGTATGTAAACGTAAATACGTCTAAGTATTCTCTTAGTACTATATTAATTCTTTCTTAGAAGGCTACTAGTGTATTTATTAAGCTAAACAGTATAACTACATACTTATATAGTCTATACTGTGTCCTAAACGCTATTTTCTATTTATTGCCTTTCTTAATTCTAATTTAATAGTAGGCGTTTTAGATATCTAACTTTATAAAGATTGTTACTCTTCTTAATTTATCTTGTATTACGTCTATCTATAGTAATAGGTATTAGTTCTTACTTATAACTACGTTAGTTTTTCTAAAGTCTATATAAGGTCTCTTCTTACTTATTCCTTTTTTGTCTATAAATATAAGTCTATATACTACTAAGGATTTAGATTCTTTTATCTATCCCTTTTTTATCGCGTTTTAAATAAATACTTATTTAATTTTTAATTCTTCCTCTATTTTCTTATAGACTAAGCTCTCTCTTACGTTTTTTCTTTCTTCTATTTCTATTGCTAAGTCCTATAGCTAATATTCTAGAATATAGTCTTTAGGTTCTATAAGTTATTTTTCCTATTTTTAGTATTCTTCTAGGAATTCCCCTTTGTATATACTTATATTAGCTTTTAACATATCTTTCTTTAGGTAACTAATTTTTCTTATTCTCTAATTAATGTATAGATTAGTTATCTACAACTAGGGTATACCTAGTATTATATCCTATTTGTTATTAATTATTGTTATATCTATAATTATATTCTTAATTATTATTCCTTCTAGGTTAAGCGTAGAGAGAACTGTTTTAAACCTAATAGGTTCTTAAAATAGTTTTCCTTTAATTATACTTAGTTATTAGGGGTACCTTTTTATTATATAATATATTCTTTATAGTTCTATAAACTTCTTTAATATAAAGTTCCTTGTAGCTCTATTATTAATTATTAATTATACTTTCTTTCTTTAATAAGTACTTGTTTTTGTAATATATAGGCTTCTTATACCTTCTAGCTATTCTTACTTAGGTACTTTTATAAATTGTCTATTTTTCTAGAGCTATAGCTCTACTTTAAGTTTATACTCTTTATATTTTAGATATTTATTATATATATATTTGTGCTATAGTCCTCTTTAGACGTATTTCTTAGATAGTTTTAGGCTAGGTCTTACTACTAAATATCTATCTTCTAGGATTATTTCTTATCCTTAGATGTCTTCTACTAGAATTACTCTTGTATAATTATAGCTTCTTCTTCTTATAGGCTATACGCTATTATTTACTTTAGGATTTCTATATATAATATAATTCTTGTCTAGGTATAATATCTATAATACTTTAAAATATACTAGATGTTTTAGATCTATTATTTTGTCGTCTCCTTCCTAGTACTTGTCTTTTCTAGGTTTGTCTATTATTAGAATATAGTATACTACTAGTACTTTTAGTGTATAGGCTTTGTTAATCTATTACGTTTTTCTTATAAAGTATTACTATTCTTCTTATATAGGTATTCTTCCTACTACAACTATATATTACTTTATCTATTCTTAGAATAGTATAAACTTTATTTCTCTAGGATTACGTTCTTTCTAGTCTTTATATACTTCTTCTATACTTATAACTATTAAGTATATCTAAATAAACTTCTATTCTTTGTTTTATTCTTCTATATCTATTATTGTATAGCTATTGTAGCTATATATATCTAGCTAGGTATATTCTATACCTCTTATATTAACTTATTTCTTACTTTCTCGTAGTCCTTTAAAAGAAGCTATAGTAGTCTCTTTATCTAGTGCTAGTTCTTTAGCCTAGATTAATAGTATCTAGGGCTTTTCTCCTTCTAAGTCTTCTATTAGTAAGTCTATTATATACGCTATCTCTTCTAGCTATACTTTTATTCTTTCTTTTATTACTACTACTTTATTTCCCTATTATAGAAAGTATCCTACTCCTTCCTTACTAGAATAGTATATATAGTATTTATCTTTGTAATAAAAGGTCTAATAGAGTATTATATATTATAGTTTTTTACTCCTAGCTACTTTTTCCTAAGGTTTAGCCTATGCTTGTAGTACTTCCTTCTTTTTTTTAGTTGTTTTTAACTAAGCTTCCTTATCTTTCTTATAGTCCTTACTTCTATAGTCCTTTATAAAGTGTCCTAGTTTTCTATATTTATAATATACTATATCTTTTTTCTTCTATAAATAGTAATCTTTTACGTAGTAGCCTTTCTTACTATAGTTAAAGTACGTAAAGTCTTTGTTCTTCTTTTTCTTCTTGTCCTTGTTTGCGTTAAGGATTATTAGGTCTCTAATATCTTAGTTTCTAGGTTAGCTACTATACTTGTTCTTTTTCTATTCTTAGAGATCGTCGTCGATTTGTATTACCTATTACTTTAGGGCTTCTAGTGTTCTAGGTTTCTCTATATAGATTATCTCGTATTAGATTTTCTTATTTAATCTTTGTTTAAATTATAATATTAATGTAGATTTATTCTACTTTGTATTTTATAATAGTTGTTTAAACTACAATATATACTTAGGTATACTTTTTTATTGTATAAGTCTTTTAAGTTTTTCTTTAGCTTGTTAGGTAATATCTATATCCCTAAATACTACTCTTATTTACCTAGTAAAGTATTTATAACTTCTAAAAATAGCTCTAGTTTTGTCTTTCTAGTGTATAGAGGCGTGTATTATATAGTCTATCTAGTAAGGTTTAAACTATCTTATTATATCCTTCTTGAGGTGCATTCTAATATATATTACCTTTTTTTCTTCTATATTAAAGTGTAGTACTTATACATCTATCTAGAGTTATACTAATACTATAAAAGGTCTTTGTTCTTCTTAAGTTCTATTAAATTTCCTAAGAATAGGTATCTTAGGTAGCTTCTTCGTCACACTTATTTCTAGTTGTTAGGTAATTAGTTCTATTTAATTCTAACCTTTAATAATAGCTTTAATTTATATTTTATTCTACTTTGCGTAGTCTTGTAGTTCCTTATTCTATGTTTCTAAAGCTTTAATTACTATTTTTATATCTTCTTTATTATTAGTTAATTTGTTAATACAATCCTTAATTATTTCTTATATAGTGCTGTCTAATTTATAGCTACTCCTAGGGGCTTTACTTGTTATTTATTTTATTAAACTCTCTACTATTATATTAGCTAGACTGTACGCTACTTATGCTTTACTTCTCGTAATAACTAAATTAGCAAGGTGTTGTAGTGTATTACTAGTTTACTAGGGTCGACTTCCTAATAGTTAAGGGTGTTAGTAGATCGTAAGTTAGTAACAAGAATTCGTGTTGTAATCTATAATAGGCTATAAGTAATAGAAGATGTTTTGCAACTATTTTAGTATTGCCGCTTGTAGTTAATAATTGAATTACTAATACTATCCTAATAATACGTATTGTTACTAACTATATACTCGTTGTAATCTATTAATCTATATTTACTAAGACTAATAGATCGCAGATTACTCTAATCTATAATCTGTTTATACTAAGAGTCTATAGATCGCGGATTACCCTAGGTGTCCTAATTATGTATAGTTTCCTAATTAAGTTTATATTCCTTAGGGTTATGTAAATCTAAGTCTATTATTGTAGGACTAATTAGTTCTATCTATAGTTCTCTTGTTACTATCGTAACATTACGCGTACTATAAAAAGTATAAAGAGACTAAGTATAACTTATGTATATATAAAATAATATAGTAGATACTACTTAATTTAATATATTAATATACTTACGCTACTTTACTATATTATTAAGTTATATACTTAAATAGGTATATAGTATAGTAAAGGAGCTAACTTACTTATATAGCTAACTTACTTATATAGCTAGCTTACTTATAAACTATATTAATACTAACGTAGTTTATAAGTAAGTGCTAGATATAGTTATAAGATAAAAGTTTAGTTTATAAAGTAACGCGTTAATATACCTTTTTTTAATACTTAACTTCTAAATAACTACTAAAATACTATAGCGCTATTAATTTAGCTATAAAATAAGTAGTAATATAAGAATAGCTATATAATTAACTCTAGAGTAACGTATAAGAATTATTATAAAGTTAGAAGTAAAGTATAGTATAAAAAAGTTAGTAGAAGAATTTTATATTACTTCTAAATATATATATAATACTTTATAATAATAGTAGCTCTACTATACTATAAAGGACTTACTCTAATTTTAGTATCTTAAAATACTATTATAACGTAATAAGTACTATTTTAAATTACTTAAAAATATCTTAAGATAAAGTATAAGTAGCTCTTTAAAGAAGCTACCTTTACTAAATAAATATTAGCTAAAACTACGTATAGAGCGCTTAAGAAATATAACCTAAAGAACTTTAGATATAAGTATAGACCTAAGATTACTTAATTTATAGTAGAGAGAAAAAAGGTATAAAAAAAGAAGTAGTAGTATTTTAACTAGAAGAAGAGAACTATATACTTCTCTAATAAGTATTCTATTTAGAAAAGCTCTAGTACTAACTAGGAGTAGTACTTCTACTATTCTTATAAGAAATAAAAGTATAAGATAATAGAAAAGTATAATACGTTACGTCTTTTTATATAGATAGTATAAGAATTAATCTAGATTAATAAAAAGAAGAATATATAGAAGAGCTTACTAGTAGTTATAGAGAGAGACTCTAATACCTACTATAATAGCTACTTAGCTTAGAGTTATATCTAAGTACTAGAGAAAGGCCTCTTCTATAATTATTAGAGAGGTAATCTTTTCTAGTAAGATAATACGCGTATATATACTACGTAAGTAACTAGTAACTAGTTATAGAAGTATTATATAAATATTATTAACTTTCTACTCTACTTACTAGACTTTATCTTTATTAAGTATATATAGTAGGTACTTAAAAAGAAGGTATATAAGCTTTACCTAGAGCTAGCTATAATTAATAAGTCTATAGAGAACTAGGAGCAACTATATAAGGTATTAAAGGAGGCGTAGAAGAAGATCTCTAATTTGTATATTAAGGCGCTTATTCTATCTATACTATAACGCCTTACTACTATAAGGCGTGCGTATAGTTATTAAATAAAATATTAAGTTTTTTATAATAAAATAATACTTCTTTTATATTACTATAACTTCTAGGTAGTAAGTAATAGTAGAGTATAGAGCTATGTTAAGATATTTAAACCTTGTATTTAGCTATTAGTAAACTAAACTTTTGTCCTAGTACTATACAAGTAAGTACTAAGCCTTAAAATACGCCTAAAAAAGTAAAAAAATAGCCTTTTAAATCTTAACAATAACTTAGTAGAATAATCTAAAAATCTTGTATAAGTCTTAAATACCTATCCTAAGATAAGTATTTAAGTTTAAAAAGAATATATTAAGTTATTGTTAAGATAAAGCAAAATAATCAATAAATATAGAAAATTAGGGACTAAAATATTATATCTAAGGAACGATAGAACATATAAGCCAAGAATTCTAGGACGGACTTAAAATGAGTATATGTAAGGCCGGGTTCTGTGCCACTAGGCTAGACGTGACCAAAAGAGGTACAGTATGCCGAATAGGCATACTGGGCACAGAATAGTATATGCACTGGATGCCTATCGGTGGCTCAACGGGCTACCTGTAGGAAACACCCGTGACAGTATATGAAGCTACATATAAGTTTTTAGAGTATTTTATAGAGCCGTTGCTAAGCTTCAAGAAGCTGTTTTTTAACTTTTTTAGTGTGTTTTGGGGCGCGCGGCTCGCTTGTAAACCATATTATTAGCGTGCATATTTAGAATTCAACATACAAGATCATGTATAAAGGTAAGATCGACGGACTAATGAATAAGACGGGATACCGTCTAAAAGTGCAAGCTTGCGTCAAAAAATTGCTGTACTTGTTATGTAGCAGCTCTACTCCACTGCGCCAAACAAACCCAAAAAGGTAACCAAGTATTCAACAACGTTGAATACAGGAGTAGAACAGTATATATTGCCCAAGGGCCCTCGCCCTTGCTTGCGCTTTGCGCAGCTACGGCCTACTGCGGCCTACTGCGGCCTACAGCGTGACAGTACTGCACATACTCCTTGATGGCTTCAATAATACTTTCGTGGCAGGATCAACAATCTTGACATCGCGCAAGGTTAGTTAGTGTAGTCGCTTGCTCCCGAGGTCCACTTGCAATTAGCCCAACCCGCAAAACAAAAGTGCAAAAACATACAACAGCGGGGATTCGCCAGTGGTCACCCACCTGACTACTAGTCCGCCGGTACGCTGCTTAAGTACAGCTGAGCGAACGGGAAGCTCTGTTATTCAGCGTCCTATGGTCGTATGTAATAGTTATTCTCAATTATAGAATATATATTTATTAGGAAAATGAGTTGTGCCAATCTTTAAGAGTTGTTGGGCCTAAAAGCAGTTAGCTGCTTGGCTTTGCTCCCACCCCTAAACCCTATTCTGCTTTTGAATTTATACCAAGTATCATACCAGCGCCTGGTATGATATTACTTGCTGCGAACATGATGCATGTTACATTTAGTTGCCTCTCATTTTCACAACAAAATTAATGGGATATCATGCTGAGTCGTTGTAAAAAGACTGATTTTTTTGCGACCAAGGATTACTTCCATTGATTGCTGTAGATTGACTGCTGTAGTTGCTTGACCATGCATGTTACTCGAATGCTGGAAAGAGTTAAAAGATTAACCTCTGCAGGAAGGCCTGCGCCCTTTATACCTTTTCCACCAGTTGCGCTAAAATTAAATCCGTTCCTACATTCCTTTTGAGTATCATCATATAGAACATGGATAAATGAGAAGTAGCCGGGACTCCTATGAGAGATACAGCAATCAGTAATGGCTCTCCTCGCTTGGTCGCGATGGACTGAGGGAATATTCCACAAACGCAACAACTCGCTAGAACTGAAGTCCGCACCATCCATGTCCTCGAAACCATGAACTATTCATGTTAATAGCTTTAGAGTAGCAGTATTAGTGAACTGTTGTCTCTGAATCCAACAGCGAATCGATCTTGCTCTGGTAATTCTTGAAGAGTTCGGTTGTCTATCATGGCCCCTCATTGGTTGTGTTGCTCACCGAAATTGCTGCGTACCCCACAACAAGATGCGCCCGTGCCACACTTCGATAGAAACGCCTCTCGAGGTTTCCCAAATACCCCAATCTTTCCCAAAGTAACAAACCGTTCTTTTATCTAATATACTCGACGAAATTTGATCCAAAATGTGCTACCAAGTCATCGAGAGATACAGCGTATGCCGTTGCCTATATTATAAGCATCCTATAGATGGATGTGCGGCAATGGGCCTAAGAGGCCACAGCGTCCAGGAAAAAACAGTGCTAGTGGGATACGCCTGTGTAGTACATAGTAATGACCCTCCTTGGCCAAGCCTAAAGAATCAGGATATCGTTGAAGATGATGGCGATTCTTCTAGTGAGTCTGACAGTGGAGAAAGTGTCTGGTCGTCAGCCATCACCGTCAGCAGAGCTACGTCTTTCATCACCGTTGGAGATCAAGACTCGCTTGAGGAAGTACTGAAAGTACTTCTTAATGACCCTCTGTTGCGGTGGGAAGAACTGAGGCAAGACAAACAGTCGCATAAATACGGGACAGGGGATAAAGATGTTCGGTTTTTCTTGCGAGCTTTTGTGAGCGGCCTTCGTGAAATCGCCGATACTAATATCGAGTACTATACCTGTGCATGGCTTCGGAACCAGATAGGATATTTAGCGGAGGAAATCTGCGACAAATTTGGCCTTCAAGACTTTTCGAAGAATATCCAAATATTACCTGACGATGATGGCAAGGACTTGAACAGCGATTCGGTGAAATTTCTTCAACCTATTACCTTAGAAGAGCCCGACCCTGCTGCCATGCCTTGTTTCAAGGACATACACAATTTCATTTTTGCCGGCTTGCCATACACGGTGTTGCAGGACAATTTAAGAAACTTTGCAGAGACTCGACGCGACTATCTCGCAGAAATTGTAGATTTAGTCATCGAGAATATCCATCCGCCTACAATATTGTACGGATCGACTTTCTCCAAGAGCGAATACCAAAAGGTTGTATGCAAGAACTTGAGAATTTTCCTAGACGACCTCGTTGAGCTGGGAAAGTTGGAACGCATATCTGCATTTGATCGAATGGGGCTGAGGAGGATTCAAGCCGAAGGAATGGAGGAATTTCTGAACCGAATATGTACAATTTGGATGAGTGGATATCCATACTGGCATTTCTATCCGCTTGTTTACGGACAAGCTGCAGGAGATTGCACACTATCCGCAGGGACAGACGATTCGAAGGGCAAGTCGGAGCAAACTGCCTTTGTCAATTTTGTCTGCACAAGTTCGGCTCTAGTAAGCTTGTCATGGAGGCTCTTTGAAAGCGAGAAAAGGCTCTCACTTTCGCAGTCTTGGTGGAGCCTCGCTCAAGCCATCTATTTACCAAATGGGACGCTCATCCCACCGGTCAATTACCCGGGCACATCATTGATCAATTTTGAATGCGTGAGTTTGCAATAACTTTTTGATATAGAGTAAATAAGGATTTTTCAGTGCTGTGGAGCAATTATATACGATAACTACACAATACCGCATGGTGAGGACCTAGGGACTATACAGCGTCGATTCAGGATGCTTTCGTTACGACAGATATATTTAAATAACGCAACAAAAGCTTCAAATACACCGAGTATAGGCGGGCGGATATGGACCTACTTGAGATCATGTATGGTTTGGGGACGCTACGACAATAATCAGCTGCCTCAGCACACAGTTCCAGAATACTCATCATCTAAAAACAGCGGAAATGGCCGCTGCTCCAAGCAGACATCAAATAACCAGCATGACCATAATTACATTCATTGGTGCATTCCGTCGACTCGTTACGCGACACATATGTCTCTATTGCAGTCATGTCGCATGAACTCAGATGTCGACTTCTTCCGAGCCTTAAGAAGTCGTTACAATGAGTCGCAACAAACGTTGAAAAGCTATCTCTCTTTCAAGAAACCGATTGCTTTAAGATTCGTAAAGGTCAGAAATTCTCTTCATACACCTTGTTCCTATTGCAAATTAATGATTCAACAGTTCCGCCTCTACCAGCGCAAGCTAGTCGATATTCACGAAATAGACAGCATACCACCAAGTTCCCTCTCACATGAATACAAATACTCACCTATGCCCGCTGAGACCGTACCTCCGATCGGTCCGAACTTGCTTATGCACTTCTTCACAAATCCAGAACATGCAGTTTCCTATCCTGTTTTATTCCCATGCATACCCCGACGGAAGAAAGATGGGCTTGCACCTTGTCCTGTGAAAGGCAGTAGCGTGGGCTGGGGTATTGATGTTATCACTGGCACAAATGAACTCAAGCTTTTTGGATTGGCATTTTTGGGAATGCTTGCGAGTTTGGTGTTTGGCCTTACCTGGGCCGTGGCGATGAAGGATATACAGGGTGGGTTTGCGGTTGCAGGGTTTATGTTCACGTTGCTTGCGTTTGGAATCGCGAGTTTGAAAGCTATGGACATTTGAAATGCTTCAAATTCTGTTCTTTGATAAATTACCTAATCAACGTCGTCATACCTTCCAACAAAAGAAACATGCTCTCCTATTCTAGCCTCGAAAGATAGTTACCAAGTAGGAAGCCAACCTCCTGCTATAGTGTTTGTCTCCCCTTCATTATCTCATTAATCAGTTCAATCAATCTACAAGTAGTAACAGCGATCACAACCTGCTCTGCGAGTGCTTCAATGCCAATTGCCGCGAGTTAAGCCCGATTCCCCCCAACATTTCAGTCCGAAAGCGACTATTTCATGAGTATCCCATTATCAGCTTGTATACCTTCCAACTTATCGCAAAATTATTACCTAATTCTCAGCCTTCAGCCTATGGTTCCCCCTCGCTTTACTTTCTTTACGATAAGCACACTAGTCTTTCTGAAACTAAACCAAAACATTCAGACCTTACGTTAACTGATTTGGTGCTTCCTTTAGGTTGCTCTAGTCATGCTCGCTGATGGCGTCTTTGCGTCCCATTAAGCGCTTTTGTCTTGCCCAGAGTGGCACTCAACAACCGCCTCCTCAGACTATATGCTATCAAAGGCCTCAGGTTAGGCATGAAAGTACTCATCAGTTTAGTTGCATAAAGTGTACAGTCTCTGCTTATTCTACCTGCTTATTAGCAGTTGTGGCTGACTCGTGAGCTTCGGCCCTCGCCTTCCACCCCTCCACCACCCCAACCACCGCCCAAAACCCTACATGATTAGCCTGCCTCACCACCCTCAGCAGTGGTAGATTTAGGAACAGCATCCAGGCAGTCTCTGTCGTGAAGAAAACATTCGTATTCGTCATCGCACACAAAAGATCCTTCCCGCCATTCAAACTTGGATCAACTATACGCTTGAGTAGAAAATTCGCCAGGCCACCAATAATCCAGAAGAGCAGCCACTGACCAACGTGCAAGCCGTTAGACTTACTGAATATCCTAACGTCTGGTCCTTTGGTGCGAGTTATATAGCCAAAGCCCCCTGGATCGCGAGAAATAGGGAAGACGTGGTTGGGCTCGACATTTGCTAAGAGGAAGTACCTGATCGCCTTGAAACCTGGTTCGAAGTTCCTAAAGTTGATGTATGCGCGGTAGAATTCGAATTCTGAGATGATGAAGAAGGCGAGACAGAAGTGGACGGCTACGTGTTGCGTTTGCGAAAAGCCGGAGCGGGAATCCAAGAGTTGTTCTCCAATAACCGTGGTGGCTTGGTGAAGGTAACCAAGGCACATGCTGAGAGGGATTAGGTATTGTGGACTTCGGGGCTTAGCAAGAGGATTGCGAAATGTCAGTGCAAAATCGGTGTAGGCGACACAGACAAGTGCAACAAGTCCGCTAATAGGCAATACGTTCCACTTCTGTAGGAGGTTGGGAATGAGATTCGCTAGCACAGAGAAGAAAACCTGTGTTGCGAAGCGGCGCAATGGTATCCGGAGCGTTGCGGCAGAGGACGTCGAGTATAATAGTGCCATGATAGTTATTATGTGCGCAGTGAGAATGAGTCTCTGTGATGTTTGGTGTTTCAGAGCGCTCGTCGGCCAAGCGAGAGCATCAAGTGATGACGTATAGTAGCATTAATTCACTGGCAACAAGTGGAGGTGGGGGGATCTTAGCGTACCTTCTGGGCCGAACCTGCCCAAACAATTTAGCGATCGTTCCACACTCCGACTTTGATGTTGAGGCATTGCCCAAATCACAATCCGACGTCATCGGCGCGTAGCTAGACGTTATTCCAATTCAGATCAATACGCTTCCATCGGTGTCTCGAACCAGAAGTGGGTCCAGGTACTGAGGTACTGTCGAAGAGCAGTCACGCACATCAGAGTCTTCGGTCATTGGTAGAGGAAGTAAGACTAGACTGCCCAGAAACTACCACCGATTGCAGAGTGGAGTGGAGGTCGCCCCCGTTGCTGATCGCAGGAATCAGTACGCGACATAGCCGATGGTTGCTGCAGCTTGACCGCATGCTGTAGAAGCTTTGTGTTGATTCAGCGAGTGTCGCCCATGGGCGAGGAACAGCAACAGGATATCAGCAGTGGAGCTCTGTGCCAGCAAATCAAGGAGTTGAATGCTCAAGATGTGAGGTGTCAGAGTTCTGATCTCAAAGCCAGTGAGGTTCACCGATGTAACGCTTGTAACCCGTGGCACGACGAAAACTCCTTGGAGTGCCAGTGCGGTCCTGAGGGCTCGTTTTTCGATGCGAAATGTTCGAGATGATCCGTGCCGCATGCTTGGGGTTGCCAGCTCTCTGTCATGGTTGTGTGGGTTGAAGACGTGTTCGTACCATGGATACCACTAAGGCAGTAATGAAGCGGCTCTTAGAAGTCAGAGAAGTACAAGACCCATGGATTGGAACACTCACCAACAAGCGGATGCCAACAGACCGAAGCAGGCCAGAATCGGAATTCTGTTTCTTTGGTTTTTCCCATGCCCGCACCACCTCCCAACCTCCCGCTGGAGCCTGGCAAGAACCTGCCAGGCTACGGGCCTTTGCGACCGATATCCTACCCCTCCTCGTTTTCGTTGTCGCCGTCCTCAGCCGAGAGTGGGAGCACCGAGTAGAAATCGTGCACCTCGGTAAGCAGGTCGTACACTTCCGCAAGGTCGTTGTCGGTTGATTGGGGACGGGTTGGCTGTAGCTTTAGATCTTGTCTTTGTCGTTCGCGTCTCTCATCGTTCAGTTGGTCTCTATGCAGCAGAGCCACCATTGCCCAGAGAAGGGCACACGCCAACCCACGTTAAGAGGACGATTTGGCGATGGATGCTTGATATAGAGATGACAGCAACTGCGGAGACCACGGACGCTAAAAACCACAGGGAGAATTGGAGGAGGACTTTCCGTAGAAGAGGTCGCGAGCGAATTGAATAAAATTTGACATTCTGAAGGATAGATGCAACCTGTAGGATATCGGCAAAGAAGAGAAAACAGATTTGAAACGACTCGAGCCAGTTTTATCAAGAGACCTTCCATCATCGTTCCTACTCTTTAGGATATCATTGTTACTGTTGCTCTTGAACTGTCCCTTCCTTGCTAAATGACGATTCCTCACCGGCGACAAGAACACTATGAAGAGGAAGCCGCGCCTCAGTAAAAACTTCACTTTCGGCCTATGAGGCAGTGGTAGGGCATTTGGCGTAGTTTGTACAAATCGGATCACGTATAGAGCAATAGCGTCAAAGAAAACGCTAAAGGCGAGGTAAGCAGTAGCCCCCATAATTAAAATTCTGCAAAATCGTGGTACCCCAATTGAGGCACCAGAAAAGACTTGCATTAGTCGTAGGAGCAATGACAGCCGAAGACGACTAGGCCATGAAACTATTTGCAGAGGCATTTGAGAAAATGAGGTTGGGCGCACTTGCCAGTATCTTTTGGGAAGATCTGCGGGTAGAAGAGTCTGGCCTGAAACCTATAGTGGATGATGATGAGCTCCCTACAAACCAATGCTCAGTTATGTGACTAAGACAAATGGAGGGCTTAATTTGTTGCCGAAAACAAATTCCGCATGTCAACTAGCTTTTTACGCGATGGGATAGCAATCGACACAAACTCTCGTTCAATGGTTTGGCATTGATTTCGATGCCCACCTAGATAAAATTTCATCCTGTTGACGATGTTATGGATAGAGCGTGAAGATGGGGGAGATTAAAGCGTCAATACCATGTTGCGAATGAGTCTCGGAAAGCGGGTTCGCCAACTTCCGATACTATTCGATTTGCGGTTAGCTCCCCAGGTAGCGTCAAGTCACGCCGTGTTACGTCACGGTCTCGACCAACGCGATGTTTGGCTTCACATACGCAGGTTGTTCATTGGAATGGACACGTGCATATGTGCAATGAATGCAGCGAGTCACCTGCACACCTCGGGATCACCCAGATGCGAGCTGACCCAAAGTCAACTAAACCTGCGACAAGCGCCCTAGTTCCCACGGTGGATCCGTGGCTTGATTTCTCGTACTCCAACCCAGCACTTACGGCTGTTCAGCTCAACATTCACTGCAGTGGCGTCCACGGGTCTAAGCGATTTTTCGCTCCCTAAATCTACCATCGTATCAATTTTACATAAATGGGCACTCAATTCACGGTGCGATTTGCCCTGGTAAATCCATTCCTGAGTTGCTTTGCACGACAAACTTAAAGATCCAGGCTTTGAGTATGTCTGGCGAACCGAAGGCTGACGCAGATGCTTTTACCAATCCTAACCACCTTTTGACCATTACCATCACAAATAATTCCCAGTCGCAACAATCATACGCCCTTTTCACAGCCGACCCCATAATTTCGCCCGCTACCAAGCCTATACATAACGACATTATTACGGTTTTCAAAGGTGTCGCGGGGACAGGTGGTCAGGCTTTCTTCACTATTCCTAGTGCCAAGCTCTATGCTATCTGCGGCACTGTCAATCGCGACGCAATTATTGATGGGGTACAAACGGAAATTGTCGATAAACAACTAATTACGCTTGGGTACACGAAAGACGACAATGGAGTTGTGCCTGGCACCACCTGTAACGTCAAAATTGAGAATGGCACTCCAGTATTCGATAGGGAGACTGCTGTTACACCGTCGGGCAAGAATGGTAGTTTTTGCCTGCACACAAACGACCAATTCACATTTAAAGAAGCTAAGGAAGGTCCGTGCGAACTTCTTATCCTTGTCGCTAGTGTTCACACTGATCATCTCAGGCCGTTATGTTCTCGGATTTGGTGTTTCAACTCCTCCGCAAACAGTCAAGGATATTGGACCCTTCGCTATGTTCTGTCCAAGCCCAAGCACACGCTATGAGATAACGCCCTCAAACGTGTTCTACATTATTGCAAGGCCATTCAATCCACGAGACTCGACTACAGAAACCCTAGAGAATGCTGCTTGTAAAATCAACTTTTCCGCGTCAGAACCCAGCAATGTTTCTCTGGTGCATGATGAGCACGGAACCTTGTCTGTTATAATCAACAAGGACGACTCTAATTGATGGAGAAACTTTTCTGTATTCGCCTGTGCTAATTCTTCAACTTTGTGGATAGTTAGCACAGCGTTGCCAAATAATAGAAGTTTGAGGACAATCAACATATTGCATTCATGTAGACTTCAACAGTGATCTCTTCCTCTATCCTCCATCCAGCGATCTGGCAGTCACAGCCAACGTACTCCTCCTCACATATCCCCTCATGCTATGCTAGAGCATCACCTACTTCTGAATGATCATTTCACCTTGCGGCGTGTTGTTAATCGTGACTTCAGCCTTGGCACCAGGAGCCGAAAAGTCGATCTTAGTTGGCAAGGTTTGAACAACCGTATAGTCCACGAGAGCGCCAGCGACAAAATCTCCGGAACTGACCCAGAACTGATTGATAGGCTTGACCTGGTAGCTGGAGCCTGGAATGGGAGCAAACATGGCAGCAGGCCCGTCCTCACCATTTACAGAGCTACCAACACCGACAAGCCAGTTTCCTGTGAAATGAGTCAGCTCCTGGGACACCGAGATTTGCTAAGCTGCATTTGCAGCAGTTGTCCTCAAGACTTACCTTTTTTAACATCATCTAAGGTGAAGGTCGAATCAGTCTGAATCTCAAACGCATTGTCCACGCCATGGGGAGTGAGTTCAGTAGTCTGAAAAGTTGGCATGAGAACCGGGTCTGTCGTAGAGCCACCCTTCATTATAATGTATTTGATGGAAGAGCCTGGAGTGTGAGTACCGTCCGTGTTTTGCACTCCCAACTCCACAGACTTGTGGCCGCTGACCTTCGTTGTGACACCAGATTTTGGGGAACCGCTGGAGGTTGCGCTGAGAGCGACGTAATTTTTATAGATGTCCCATTCTGCGGTTTCTCCAGGGGGAGTTCCAGCAGTGGCAAAAACGTTGGACCAGATATTACCACTGACTTGTCCGGTGACCTCAGGTTGGCCGGAGAAGAGGGCGTAGTTCTTGGGAGAACCCGAATTGTTGACGATTTTGATGATGTATTTGTTGACCATTTTGAAGAGAATTGATTCTTGAATAGAATGGAAGTTAGGAGAGCCGTTCTTAGGTGTAGATGCTGAATCTTGCGGAGTTCTGTGATGGAGAAACTTGGGTACATCTTGAGGCTTTATATATCATACGAGCTGCTCTGAGTTACTTTTGGAGGCTGATCGGTTCATTCTCTAGACACTTCGTCCGTGGCTGGCTGCTCTTTCAGCTTGCTCCGCAGAGGTTGCTGCTGAAGCTTGGTCTCATGTAACGCTGATCACATGGACCATATGCTATGGAGGTACCAGCCCCGCAGCCAATTCGCTCACCTCGCTGCTACCCTGCGAGTGAGACCATAAAAGAGCTGTATTCTCCAGGAGTGGTGCAGTATTGCGACGCCACGACTGAGATCAACCAGCTGAACCGCAATGCCAGCAAGCCATGTGTACAGATGGCGGCTAAAGTGAATATGATAAAGTTCATTGGGCCGCGAAATCCTACTTCGTCCCTGCCAGTGTTTCACTTCAAGCAGCATGACTTAGTAAATATGTAACAAGTACGGCGTAGCTGAAAACTGCAGCCAGGAGTTAGCTTTGTCTATTGCATGCTGAGCACATTGCGCATATGCATTACAGCGCTGAGTTCTTACCTCAATCCAGGCCCCAATATACACGCTTGTAGACTAGTACATCCAGTTGACAGGATTTCAATAATATGCTTCAACAAAATAAGGATAGCGCCCAAGATGAACGAAAGTACTAGAGTCCGCAGCAATCAATCGATCTACAGATTGATTACTTGATTAGGCTGGTCACGGTCCTTAGGGTGATCGTTTAGTGCTTAATTGAGTAATCAATCTGTAGATCGAATGATTGTTGCGGACGCTGGAAAATACGGGCGGCCGCGGGCAGATTTTACAGGCACACCCAATCCATAGCCGTCTTCCAAGCCAACCCAAGATGCTTAGACTGAACACAAAAGAAACGGCAATCAAGCTTCCACCCGATTGTGAAGAATCTCTTTTTTGGTGACTTGTAAGTAACGAGCAGGTAATTTAGTTTTTCCAGTTTAGTGATAATTCAGTTTATCATCTTTATTATGCAGCTAGTAATGGTACTGGATTAAGAAGATTTTCAACCTTCACAGTTCAATATGGGATGGAGGAAAGGAAATTTTCGGCGATGAAATTCAGAGACGGAGCCACGCTACAATACGGGGGAAATATGCATGCCTGGAGATATTAGGTAGTGGCATGAAATAACTTAATGTATACAAGATTGTGATCTAGTAAAATCAGGAGGAGGAATCTCAGGACTTTGGGTTAGCCATCTGCATGAGGTCGTCCTGTTGAATTCCATTCATCATCAAGTCTGCGGCTTGGCTGGGTGTCATCTTTTCGATTCCCCGTTTCGTTATTTTGAAGAGCCGGCCATCATTGGGATTCCACGTGTAGAAGGTGTTTTTGTCATCCACCAGCAGAAAGTCGTCAACCTCTGGTTCTCTGATGACTGGGCGCAAGCCCTGGATACCAAAGTCGTTTGCAAGGTTCGGTCGTAATGGATGAAAGTAGGTATCGAGGTCCAACTCATCTTTGGTGTTGGTCCAGTTTGAGTTCTCGAAATACGGATCTTGTAGGTTTTCGAAGACTGGCTCTGTTTGTGGCGGTGGTTTTGGCTTTGGGGATGGTTCAAGCTCGGGCGCAAGGCGGGGTCGGCTCGATTCGCCTGGTCGGGATGGAAGGTCCTTCGCTAGTGTTAGGCGATACGAAAGAGAAAGCCGAAGATTACCGTCTCAGAGGAGCACTTACGGGCATAATTGTGTCTTGGGCGATTTGGCTCGAGAAGTTGAATAGGAAGCTTGATGTTGGAATATCTCGTGGGCTCAGAACAGGATGCGGAATGCTAACTTCAAAATGGGGAAGGAAACAAGTTACGAAAACGTCTTCCTGTGGCTGGCGCTTTCGTATTCGGACAATGGTGGTCGCTGGGCTTAGCGGAGGGCTTGGCAAAAATGGCGTACCTCGCAGCTAGCTGGGTTCCGCCTCCACAGTGCGCGCCGTCCCGTGAGCGAAAGTGGGCGGCCGACACTGGTCGCCACACAACCGCACACAACCGCACACAACCGCACACCGCCGCACCTAGCCCAGCGTGCCGACTACTGAGACCTCATGCAACTCTTTGCGTGTGAAATGCCTATGCATGCTGCTTCACCCTGGTCATCACCGCTATGAACAAATGAATATTCGCCAAGTGAAGCTACTCATGCAAAAGTAAGACCCTGGTGGACTGCACGTACCGTACCTAAAATACCTAGGGAGGCGAGGCAAAATCCTGAACAGACTCTCAGCCAGCCCATACACAGCATTCCCCGCTGGTGTATCAAGCACTCTTCCAAAGACACACTAGACGCAACCCTATCTGTACCTAGTTGCTGTGCTAGTCATCCCAGCCGCACACTCGCAAATATTGGCGCTACTATACGAGCTACCTACGGACTCTCGGCCACTCGAAAATTTCAACAGTAATGAGACGCCTAGACAGGATTAGAAGACAAGAATGAGAGATGAGCTAGAGATTAAGACGCAGGAGCAAGGTGGATTTTACTAGGTTGGACATTTTACGCCTGCATCAAAGGCACGCAGCGAACCCTGCCGTTAAATTCGCTCGTTAAGTGAACTCGTCCCCTCAGAGCCCCAATGTTTAGTAAATGTCAACTGACTGGATTTTTTCCTCGTCAAAAATATCGCATTAGAACCAGCGCAAAAGATTCTGCCAAAGACCTCTGACTTTCCACGATGGTTCTCGACTGGAGCCCAACCCTCTTCTCAGCTTTTGCAGGAACCGCCAAGTTAGATGCCTCTTTCATGGTGAAGACCCTGAAAAATGATGGTTCTGATGATACATATGCAGATTGTGCCAGGGTAAGTACATTATCATCCACAACTAGTCGAGGCACCTGTGCCCAGTTGAGCACTGCTATGCGTGAGTTGCACAGATACGCCTTGATATCTTTAATGCATCAATTTTATATCACATTGTCACTAACATAATTACTTTCAGTTTTATGACTGGGTTGAGAAGCTTCGTGCAGACGTCGGGCCAAATACTGGCATTCGAGCGGAGTACGCTTCACATGTGAAAAGGTTATTGGAAGACTTCTTTCCCCTCCCGTAAGTGAACGAATTTTAATTAAACAAATCTTCTACTTCTGCTACTTGTTTGGAAACGAGTAGACAGAAAATTACTATCTGAGATTTTGTGTTGTTAGTAAACCACCTTCATTTATGGTGCGTAAAGGTATCATTAATAAGCAACATGGGCCCGCTACAGCTTGAGCAAAACACCTCGATCATAAGCTAATAATCCTGAAAGATTTCAAAATAACTGGCGTAGTGCTATACGAATCAAAACTGAATTAGAGGCGGGTATAGTTCCTATTCTCACGCCAGTGAAATTTGGGGACGGCGTTCCCGAGAAACTCGAATTCAAGATTCTCGACGGCGCCACAGCATTAGGATACATCTTCTCTGTTGCGATTCCCACTTCCAACAATCCTACATGGCAGAATTATTACCTGCCACTAGGTTTGCTCTACTCTCGATGTCTTTATCTGGCATTTGTTGTAGCTCGTGGGGACAATGGTATCATTATAGATACCGCAGGAGACGTTCCAGTCACGAGTTGCGTCATGTATGCGGAAGCCAACGAGCCGATTCGATACTTCTACGGCAGTACTCCAGCCCGCGTTTGCTCGGCCAGTTTTCCAACACAAGCAGAAGCATTCAATGCCCTCAGAACGTCGGATAGATACAAACACGACTTCATCCTCCGAGACCAATTAACCGATTGGTCAGGTACAACACTTCCTCTAATCTCGCCTAAAGATGAAGACTCGCTGGTAGAAAATTTATGGACGTCTTTGCGTGAGCTTACATTGATGGACGAAAGCAATGCTGCAACAAAACTCATGCTCACACCCATTCAGCAAGCAGCAATTCTTCAAGTTGCCGGGAATCCAAGTCAAATACCGATGTTTGTCACTATCCCATTGGACAAGATCAAAGGCTATCCCAAACTCTGGCGTCCAATTCGAGAGTCAGTGGTTCAGCTTTTGCATCAACGAGCTGCCGGTAGCTATGACTTGAATGCCTTCACCGACGTGCTTGTGAAATATCTTCAACCACGTGTTTTCAAGCTCGTTGACAAAGCATATAACTCAGAGCAGAGCCCAAAGCTCCCTGAAGATAGTCTCAGGGCTGCGCTTGCTCCATTTCTCACGGTAATGCAAGCTGATTTAAAGATTAAACTAGATAATGTATGGGCGAGGTTCGAGCAACCTGGGAGTAAGCCGGGAACACCGTTCGGAAGATGTGCTGAAACGTATTGTGTAGCATCTCTCATGTATGTACTTCCACTCTCTCTATCCAATATACACACTGTCCTTTTAAATGCGAATGCTGATGACTGAGCTTAAGACCTCGTTACTACGCCAATGCGAACATGAGCAAACTGCGGGGCATTTCCCTCGCAGTCCCACAGATTGGAAACTCAGCTGCATTCAAGGATCTTTTCGATAGTTCGAGTCTCGGTCAAGCATCTAAATTAAGTGTACTCAGGGTTCCGTGTAAAAATTGCCAACAACTACTTCCATTGTTCGATGTTGTGCTGGGGAAGCAAGATTATGACCATGACATCTTTGTCATACCCGACCAGAGCGGCAAGTCTCCTCGCTGATGGTAAATCAATGATCTGGCCCTATTTAGAATTCGTGGAGATAAGTGTGTGTATTTGAAGCTCCATAACTAGGAGATGAGTAATCTTGTCTCATTGGCCGATCATAATGGAGTAAATTTAAATGGAAAATTTAGTTGTTAGAGATCAAGTGTGTAATTTCCTGATATTTGGTTGATGGAGTGCAAGCCTAGCTGAATAAACTTCTTTCGTTCTACATGCCTAAATTGTACCTCGCCGTGGTATCCTATCTCTTCTCATTATTTCTGGTGTTAGGAATGGAAAAGGTAGAATATTACACCAATGAAAATGGAATATACAGTAAGTCCATTTTTACGACTGTATAAAAGTGCTAAGTACATCGAATATAGATTACGGTTGATAATTAGGAAAATTGCTACCTTCTTAGCACTGGCCGACGACGCTCCATGACTTTGAAGCGATGAGTCTATCTACATTACCTGCATAGCATGGGAATACTCGGAGAGCGGATTTCTGGATTCCGAATGGCCGCCCACTCCATACACTTTGCATTTGTGCCTACAGCTACTACTCATCACAGCGTCGCCTATTGTTTGTCAAAACAGATCAACATTGGGCCAGAATTTTCATTCAAGACGTTCAGTTGCTGTGCTAGTCCAAGCCCTTCGCCACGTGAAAATGAGCAGGACTAGTACCTAGATAGGTAGGTGCAGGAACAGAACAAATCTCATCGTTGAGGAATGCGATGGTCCGATCCCCCTAGATCGTTTATCGCGCCACGAGCTACAATTCTAGGATGCGGACGCTTGTCAGTCCATGTAAAAACTCCTTGAGTGGTTATAGCGCAGGCGTTTTTGACTATAAAGACAACTTCAGCTCCCAACGGCAGTACTCTCCATATCAACCCATTTCTGTTCATTGCAATCATGGACCCCCAATCGATTGCAGGGTCGGCGCATACTCTACAAACAGTTACATTCGCTGCTTTGTTTATTGCATTGCTATTCTTACTTGCAACAATCAACTACGGGTTGAAATTAGCGAAATTGCCGGTGTTTGGCGGCTCCTTTAGTGGCGGGGAGCGGCGCAAATTGTTCCTTGGGACGGCAGCGCAGATGTACCGAGATGGCTATAAAAAGGTTCACATTCTCTACCAGCCTATAGACCATAACTGACCATAAGTAGTTCAAAGGCTCCGTTTACCGCATAGTATCGGCTATTTATAGAGGGCTGTGCTCCAGGCATTATCAAGGGCTTGAACATGATTAAGGACATCGTCGGGAATTTTCCTAAATTCGGGTAGAAGGCCAGGGGGTGACTACATAATCATCCTCCTCGGACGATGCAAACCTCATATTGGTCCTTGGAAACCAAGTACACTAGAATTGAGTCATATGTCGCGAGTATGACCCACTCTACCAAGTTGGACCTTACTCCCGCTTTAGGTGCGTCAAGCATGCAAGCTGATTCATCATGCTTGGTAAGAACCTAAGCAAAGGACATTTAAACTCCGCTATCTATAAGGAGGTTGATATCTCTATCAATCACTATTTCCCTCGCCGCAAAGACTGGACTAGAGTCGTCATCTATGAGGCTCTTGCTAACGTTGTAGCTCAAGCACCTGGGCGCGTCTTTGTCGGATCAGAGCTTTGCCGCCACCCAGAGTTCCTCGAACATGCAATTAATTACACTTTGGATATCATGGCATCAACCGGTGCGGTCCGAGCCGTGTGCCCGTGGCTCCGGCCTATCTTAGCGCCTCACCTTCCAGAATTCCAACGACTACGTAAAAGAGAGTTAAAAGGGGCAAAGTTCTTTCAGCCTGTAATTCAGCAGAGACTTAACGCTGAAAAGAACGACCCTAATTAGCAAAAGCCGGACAATATGATGCAGTGGATAACGGCCCGTGAAACTACTAGTGACGGTACTCTCGATATCCCTACGCTCGCGAGGCATCAGCTACAACTCACTTTCGCCGCAATTCATACGACCACTATGACTGCTACCAAAATATTTTTTACTCTGGTAGCCACACCTAAATATATTCCTTCATTGTGCGAGGAGATTCGCAGCGTTCTAGCCGAAAATGATAGAGAGCTATCGACGCGAGTCCTACAGCAAATGGTGAAACTTGACTCGTACATGAGAGAAGTACTTCGTTGTTACCCTCCAGAACTTGGTATGCGATTCTAAGTTCAACTCAAAATTACCTATGCTAACACGTTTCAGCCACCTTGGGTCGCCGAGTGATCAAGGATATAACTCTCTCTAACGGCCAGTACCTTCCCCCGAGCGTGATGGCCGAAGCCCCCGCCGATGCCATATACAAAGACTCGGGATTGCATCCTGACGGTGATAAGTTTGACGGCTTTCGGCACTACAAATTACGCACCAGCAACGCAGCTGAAAATGCCCGCAACCTGTTCGTCACTACCAAAGAGAGCAACTTGGCATTTGGTTATGGTAAACGCGCTCGTCCAGGTTTAAACGAATCGCTACTATCATAACCACTAGGCCATCTGGATTCGGAAAGAATCTGCGACTACTTGCAGTATTCAATCTTGTGATCACGAAATTAAGTCAAGCCCTTGTAGGGTTAAATGATTAGAAGTAGTAAGGTCCTTCCTTGCATAGCAAGGCACCTAGCGTGCCGGGACACAAGTGGAGCGTATTTACAGTTTCACCAACTCCATTTCTGTATATATATTTAACATAACTATATATTTATACAGATCAGTAACGATATGTGCTGTTTATAAGTATCATTGACCCCTTCCGCCCAAAATGCTACCTTTACTTTGTCGCCTATACCCTCAAGTTACAAGGGCATTCTTTTATCTCATAATTATCTTTGTGAACTCTAGTAACACTTATAACAATTAAACAAGTATTAAACTCATAGAGTGGTATTAGCTGACTTTAGGGGCCTTGCAATGAAGCAGTAAATCATTATCAGCCTTGATTCAGGGCGGCGCCCGAATTCATACTAGACGGTCATTATGTTCAGTACCGCGCCTCTCGCGAAAAAGATACGTGTGTCTAAGGCGGTTTTGAAAGCGTAATATATCTATGTGGAGCCTTTTCTCTCCTATAGACTTGGAAATTCCTTTGACCAGCTGCACGCGTGGGGGGCAATCCGCGATTAGGTGGTATGATTGCGTTGATGAAGTAACCATTATGACATTGAATCGAAGTTTCCAACTGCCAAGTAGAAACTATAGCAAACTACTGTACTTTAGCTATGGTTATTCCTTATCTTTAACTTCAAATACTCAATGTAGGAAGATTTGAACTAAACTATCTTGGTATCGGAAGGAATTTAAGATCAGAGATAAGCAATGTTCTTTATAGGGAAAACTGACCTCACCAAAGCCTATTTCCGCTCTCGAACCTGGGCATACAAATATTTAAAACCGAGCAGTGACTAAGTAACCTAAGCGTTTGGCTATGAAAGCCTGAGCAGGCTTAAATATGGGACGATCGATGTCCCAGATTTGGGCCAGTCCCTTGTTTAGTGGCCCAGCTCTTGACACATGGCCCAGTTTCTGGCATCAAGCGGCCCAGATTAGGCCCCTAAGCTCGTTTATACTTTCCTTAAGAAAAAGCCAACAAAATAGCCTTGACAAGAATGCTATTCTCAACCTACAAATATCTTCAGTCACTAGTGGCGCTCTTTTCAATTTCAGACTTTCGGAAGTCTTAATGCCTCACGCGCTAGATACAGGGTTTCGATAAAGCTGTTTAGTTACATAGTATAAATGATTTAGACTCGAGGATCACACGTTAATGAAGGGTGAATCGATTGCTATTTTTACAAATGATAAATGTAAGCCCGGGTAGCTACTCTAGTGCATCCCAGCTATCCATTCCAAAGGGCTCCCCTTTTAACGGGTCCCCTTACAAGGCCTATACTCAAGCATTTCCATATACCCTGCTCCGTAAAGACCTCGCGATACAAAAACTTCTCTCTCATATACTTCTATCTCACCACTCCATAATAATAAACAATAAAGTTGATATTATTTCTAGAACAGGTCATGATCCGTTGTATCAGTCTAAACTGTAATAGCCAGAGTTGCTACTACTAAGGTTACCTAACAAATGACATAGAGCAATAGAGCTTAACGATAGCGGCTTTAGAACATCTATTGTGCCACTATTAGACTGGTAACACGTAGCATGTTCCGGAGTATACTATCAAGGATCAAACTACTCGAGCTCAACTCTTGTAGCCCTTATAATCCATTGCCATGAGAAGAACGATCTCAGAAGTTGCCTAGTCGAATCGTAACAACCGGATAGACTTTTTTTATTATGCATTCAGCCAGCTATGTTCGAGGGCTACTTCTCAAAATCAAACTTAAAGCAGATAATACGCCCAGTTCCTGCTTTGCATCACCGTCATATTGTTGCCGTGCCCGAATTTGAAATAAGACCAAAGCCCAATTTCACCCATTAACGATAAATGAAGTCCTGTGCCAATCATCGAGATTGCTGAAGTATGAGGTGCATGCCTCCTCCCGCCGTGAAACATCGGTATATCCATCATACCTGCCACAAGTGCAATACGGCTTTAACATCTCATTCTTGACATGTGGAAGCACCTCAGGATCTCCAGTTCGAAGGCATTCAAGGATAGCATCGATGGTGATATGTTGTGACAACCAGGGATGGCTTTCTTGCTGTCTACGATATGTGAGCAGTTCCGCCTGGCACGCGGCCCAGACATGACCTAAGTGGGCATTTCGCCCAAATGCGCGATGACCTCCACCATGGATATGGTCACAATCGGCCGGAAATCCTAGATCGCCGTCGCGAAAGATCTCTTGCTCCAATAGAGATTCATCAAGTTCAGGCTTATCGTCAGAGATGCCGTCGAACTCTATGTATGCTTCCAATATGTCTCTATGTTCTTCCTCGTACCCTGCTGGAGGATGTCCCTCAGATACCCATCGGTACTGCTCCTCGATTTGTTGTAGAATGAGGACAAAAGCCGCCCAGCCCTTCTGAGCTTCTGGTGAGCCACACTGCTGTGCAGTGTCATTGACTCGCACTGCAAGCTCAAAGGGAGATAGTTCTTCATGAGCGCAGCCATTTTGATCCGTACCATCTTGTAATAAATGAGTAGAAACGTGGGATTTGGAGAAGCTTAGATCCCAGTAGGAAGCATTGAGCTGAAAGAGACAGCAGATCATGCCAAACAGATCCTCTCCATCCATACCATGTCTCAACAAATGTACGGCAGTCAAGACCATCGCGTGCAGGGGTTGCAGCTTCAGTGTCAATGCACAATTGAAGCAGCGCCTAAGAAACAAGCCGCTTGTTGCTGGAGGCCAGAGAACGTCGATGCAATGGCAGATGGCTTGAATTGAGGTGTGGCAAAATTTGTGCTTCCAGCTGAGTGGCACCTTCACTGCTCCACCACCAATGAGCTTGCGATATGAATCCGATTCCGCATCCCATCGACCACAGATATCCACCTCTTCTCCTGCATAGTCTCGTGCGCCTCCTAGGGCGTCATCCACGATCTCGAGTGGCGTACTCGAGTGGCTACGTAAGATTCGAAGCATGAGTACATCAAACACAGTGTGCCCTTTACTGTCTCGGTCAAACGCCTCGCGATCGAATCGGTGGGCATTAGAAAACAAGAGCACCATGATTTCGCAGCATGTCTTACCACCATCTAAGTAAGCAGCAGCCAGATGAGCAGGATGAATGCTTCGAATGTTGCGTTCCGAAAATGCTGTGGTATCCAGAGACTGAGGCTTTAGCATCTGCTCGAGCAATTCCAGATTGCGACCCATAATGGCGAAACCTAAACCTTCTCTCCGAATCACGTCTTCTGACTTGCGTGCTGCTTGCCTAATATAGCCCAGATCGACTGGAAGCTGGGATGCTTGAACCGTACTGAATGAGTTTGAATCGAGGCCATCTTGCAGCTTCTGCTCCAAAGGCTCGGTAAGCCATTGTTTGGGCTATGTCTGGGATAAAGCACTAGCCGAACCTTCCTGCACATCTTCGTCAAGCCATTCAATATTGCTGTGGTCATCTATCAAGAGATGGATGGACCATCGGCACAAAGGTGGAGGCGCCGAAGCTTGCATGACGGTATGACGTTCTGAGTTTGGTGATTGGAAATTTAAAGTAGATAGGTGTGCTGGTGGACTAGGCGCGAGCAAGCCTGGAGAAGTCGCATTCTGGAAATCTTGCCAGAGGTTGTCTACAGTCCAATGTTTAGGGCCACGACCCCAATGTTTTGCAGTAATGAAGCCGAAGTACCAGAACTCATACATCCACGTGGAAAATACTCTGTACTTTAATTAGTAGCTTTCTCTAAACCATGAGCCACACGCACTTCGTATCTTCACCACTGAATGCTCGTAAAAGTCCCTCGAAGTCTCCAGCAATGAATAAGGCAGCATTCCGTCGAGCCGTCCTCAAGCTGACGGCTTGAGCAAGCCCTGGGGAAAGGGCGGTATCTGCCGCGGGTGACGCTAGAGACACATCGCTTGGAGTAGAAACGGACATTGCCGAAGGAGACGAGTGATCCATGAGATGCGGAAAGTGGCGTAATAGGGCGCTGTATGGCAAATTCCAATTCATGAAGGTCCTGCCTACCTCATTAGCATTTTAAAAAGGCCTGTTTTGACTTTACTCGCATCGTGTTACCGGCAATCCCATTGAAAGTGAAGGCATGTCTGGATCTACCTGCATTTGGAGCAAACAAGATGGCGGATTCTTGTTTCTTCCTCTGGGCTTTCTCGAATCGTATGAGTTTTTGAGTATCAACCACTCGAGTCTGGTACCTGACAACCGTCCCTTGCCCGGCATTAAGTCGTTGCTGAGATTTGCCGATAATACGGTTCTTCGTTTCAGAGCTCATACTCTTTTTCCAGCCCCATTTGTCGAAACGGTACTTGTATTGATGCACTCTTCCCAGTGTTAGTGGATGCCTGTATTGAATGATCGGGAGGGCGACGAACTCTGCATCAAACTTATATTGATCGCGCATAATGTCCTTGATTTTGGGCAGCTTGAATTTCTCCTCCAAGTACAGTCGTTTGAGGAGCGGCTTGTGAATCTCCCATTTTTGGTTGAAAGGTATCCGCGCATTTACGGATCCGTCAATGTCCATTTGGTCGTGTAGCTCCATGGCGAAGGATAGCCTTTATGCACGGTAGCTAGTGGAGCAAGCAGGGCGAGGGTGTTGAACTTAAGTAGCGGTGGGGATTCTCTTGGTTGACCTCAGCATTATATAGTGGGAAAGTGTTAGTGATGAATACTTATGCCCTGGTTTGCGGTGTGTTTCTATGCTTACTTCTTGCCAAGCTACAAAAGACGACTGTCCAATGAGACTGCCGAGGAGGTCACACCACGTGCCTGTGCGCGAGCGGCCTCCCCCGAGGTGACGCGGTTCTTCATGCGGGAGCTGACTCCACGCTTTGCAAAAGTTGACTACCCAATGACCTCTCTTGAAAATATGCACGGCGGAGCTAATGCACAAGGGCATGCCTGCAGCTAAGACACCTCAACGCCTCGTCTGACTATGCATATTAGAACCTAGCTTGCAAAAGCAGAGTACCCAATAAGTAAGACTAATTTTGTTGACCTAGTGGGAAATGTTAAATTATTCGAACATGGCTATCTTTCATAGCCGGAAAGCGTGGCCGCGCATCCCTGTTCGCAAAGAAAAGTTTCCAATCGCAAGAGCTAGTTTTGAGGCTTCGGAAGACCTAGTTACGTCTACGTCGCATTCATCATAGGGGGTAGCCCTGGTACATCGGGGCGAGACTCAATATAGCCTGCTCGAAAAAGCAGGATCGTCCTCATGCAATCTGATGAAGAAGTGCTTTCCTATCAGGTCTTTGTGGCTGCTGCGTCGAAGAAGATTTCAAGCCACCACACTACCCAAATATGTTGGAATATAAAGCCATCTAAGTTCCTCAGCACCTGAGCCCTGACTGTTCATTCACCTTTCCATATATTTTCGCCCATTCTAGCACCCATTCCCTGACGCTTCACTCGTCCTTCAATATCTTACCATCAATCGATTCATCTATGATGGCGTCCACTCAGACTGGCTCTAACTCTCGAGATTCTATGGAAGCGAGAGTTGCGAAAGAGAAACTGGAACTTCCAATCCAAGATACTAGAACTAATCCAATGAAGGATGAGTACGTGTTTCAATCAGCCTCATCGCTGTTCATCCGGAGCTAATGATACTAAGGATGACTAAGCCTGTGGACGGCGACAAGTCTCAAGGCAGCATTTTTCACCCTACTCGTACAGTCAGCGCCTCCGCTTATAGCGTTGACAAGGCGATAGACGCCATTAATAGTATCATGCGGGAGGACGTTCATGTATCTCAACTATGTTTGTGGCACACCCAACAAGTCATGCATGTGAACGAGCACGTGCCTGAGTTTGATCCAATGGAGAGGTACATGGCTGAATCCGAAGCGGAGCAGAGTGCAGTATACCACGGTGCTCAGGAGGGTACTCTATCCATCACGAAGGCTTGCACGTGCGCTGCAGTCCTGTCGGCTGCTATGAGCTCGACGCCCAGAATTAGCTCCGTCGAGCAAAGCCTATAAGCCGATGGCCAAAGCCACTGATAGACATTAGAGATAATCAATTGGTTTGGAGTATCGAAAAGACCTAGGGTGCCAGGAACCATCTTAGGCACGGCTGTAGGTGATTCAGAGATAGAGAACAGGTCAATATAAGCTCATGTCGTTCCACAATCACGCTGTTGCGTCTCTCGCCCATCGTTAATCCCTCGTATTTTTTTCTTGCAGTGGAGGGATGTTAATAAGATCAAGCATAGGAATGATGTGCCTCTCGATACAGGCACATGTCTTCCACGTATGTGAGCTCAGACCGGCAATTCGGATTATACAAAATTATCATCAAGATGTTGATGAGGGTGGCTCACACATAACGAGTAATGCATGGAGGTTTCGGGCGCATATAGGTATTCCAGCCACGTCCTCTTCGAAGTGCCTTTCAACACTCCAAACCTACGGTTAGCCCAAGGAGAGAACTATGTACTGGGACAATAAATAGGAGGGCAATAAACTGTGAACTCAAATTTTTTCGTTAAATGAATTATTACACAAGAGAAAGTTTGATCAGCTGAATTCCCGCTGACAAAGGCTAGCACGATGTGCCATTCTATCCGCGCTAAATTCTATGTTAATTCCGCGTATAACCTGGGAAACCAGATGGCTTATAGCACAGTGAAGTAAGGAATATAAGATGAGTGTGTATATGTGCTAGTAGTGGTGAATAGGAAGCTATCTGGGAAGGATGGTGAGGACTGAAGCTCGGGCCAGCGATGTTTGGCAGGGTAAGTAACGTGTCTATACGCGTAATACTGTTAGATATTGCGCGTCTAAAGCTTGGATATATACTGAATAGCAATTTCATATCAACATAGGACACTTTTACCCAAGTATACTGTGGTGTAGTAGAACCGCACGTGATCGGGGAGGCTTAGGTCAGCAATGCGGCTCTGTGTAGGCACCGATAAAGGATTGGATGGAGTAGATAGCCACCGACACCAACTCGTCATGTATCTACTCAACCTATATACTTCAAATCATCTCATCTCTCGCCGACTGCGGGTCGCCACCTGCCTCCTACTCCTACGTGCATCCTAGTATGCCACAATATATTGGCAACCCGCAGTGCGTCGCGAGTAGCGAACTTTGAGCAGCTTAGAGCGCCTTGAATATTTTCGTGCGGTCAAGTGTTTATCTTCCATTCCCTCTGTCGTCTGCAATGGAATCCTCCACGACGAATTTGCTTACATACATCACAAATTTGGTGATCATTGTACGTAGGTTATGATAACTTCCCCTTTGAAGGGTCTGCTGACCTTTCAAGCGCATAAAGCAGCCTCATTCCTGCTATGGCATCGATATTTTATACATATCTACGAGCAAACACTAAAGCATCGGTGTAATTATGAGGGGCATCTGCCGTAAGTAGTATCACCTGAACTGTTGGCTTTATTAATTATGTATTAGCTACTGGAACTGGTCACTCGATTGGAAAAATCTAAATCAGTCTCCGGTATGGGATGTCATAGAAGGTTGGAGGCAGTGGAAACATTAATCTACCCATTACTGTAGGCCACAGCCGCCATGTAGAAGATGGACCCCTCGCGAAATTGCAAGTTCAATACTACAACAGGGAATGGAATCCGCATTGTTTATCATGAGGCTTTCTAACCGGAAAACTTCACGACCGCTTTGGAGCAAAAATGCTGAATGAGAGTGCCGTAGCTGCAGTATTAGAGAAATTCAGCTACTACGAATTCCTCTTGAAGCTCGAAGAAGGCCCACATTCAGTTATCCCAATTACCGTGCACGGTGACTTTTCCCGTTTCACAGCACCAAATGGTCAGACTTTTACGTGCACTCACGGAAGCATACTGATTTTGATAGATCCAATATTCTTCTTGCATCATGGTCAGATAGATCGGCTCTGATGGAAATGGCAGAGCTTAGATCTTAAGGCCCGAAAGCTAGCCTACGCTAGCCCGCCGAGCCAAAAACTGCATACTACAGCACGACTGACTGATGAGATTAAAATAGGTAGACTAGAATCCACTATACCAATCAGCTCTGTAATGGCTATCAATGGCGGAGTATTGTGCTACAAGTACCAGGATTGAAGATATCAGTGGACTCGATAACAAACCTGAAATTCCATGATTTGTGGCCCCGTTAATAGTGATGTCAATATAAGCAGCGCTCTGAAGCTCATTGGGACGACTAGTCTGTACGCAATAATGCAACCTCTGCACTGGGTCGGCAATTTATTGAAAATAAAATTCGTTGTTCCCCGAAGTGCCAGATTTGTTGGTCATATTTATAGTGGGCGTGAGCCATGGTCATCTCTCGGTACCATCCGCTAAACTTGCTCACACATACAATGTCGAATCTCGAACGAAGTACTTCTGAAACATCCGATCAAGGAGTGAATCAGGAACGAAACGTATACCCGGAAGAAAATACTTCTAGAAGTTTATCGCAACCACATTGCCTTTCAGGATGTCGGTTATGGTTTACAACTGCAGTGTATGTTGAATCTTGGTTTTGATGTTAGGCTGACAGCAACAGAATCATGCTAGCAATCTTCCTCGTGAACATCGAAGTATCAATCGTAGGCACTAGTTTCGCCGCCATCAGTAACATCCACCATGGTTTTACCCAGGCTAGCTGGATTGTGACTGGATATTTGATAACGTACACAGCCAAGTATACCCACCTACAGGGACTGGACGCATATTCACAGATTCAGCAGGCTTCATGATTATCTGGTCCAAGTTAAGCGACTTCATTGGCCGTAAAGTGATTTTTGTTGTGACTATGATTATGTTTGTCCTTTTATCAGGGGGCTGTGGTGCCTCACAGACGATGACCCAGCCGTATTTAACGCGGTTTACAAGCGAGCTGGCCACCTCAAAATACAGTAAAAAGCTAGAAAAATATTTCAACAATGGCGTGATAATATTATCCAAAAACTTTACATATACACTTTCGTATGTTTATTCTAGTACTTAGGAGAATGCTAGAGTATATAGTCTTGTAGTTATTAGGATATAGAGTATAGGGTCTTAAAACAGAGCTATTTCTAAATATCTTAATTGTTCATAACTAGAAGATTGTACGCCTTAATATTAAAATAAGCAGTAGGATAAGTATATTAGACTTTATACCTAAGTTTTTAGAGAATATTATTAAGCCGTTGTAGAGATATTTTTCTAGCTTTTTGCTGTATTTTGGGGTGACCAGCTCGCTTGTAAACCACGTTATGAAGATACTTGTTTCCGTGGACAAGTCCCTGATTCTCCGTTTAGAGTGACAAACCGCGTCTTTCAAGGTATTGGTGCTGCGGGCACCTACTCTTTAGCAGTGGTTATGCCGTTTGAGATGGTGCCGCCAGCCAAATATGCAGTTTACAGCGGTGGATCTGTGGCAGTTGTCTCCGTGGCTAATGCCCTAGGGCTTATTGTTGGCGGGCTGGTTAACGATAATGGTTCCTGACGATGGACTTTTCTGTTTATGTAGGTTACCCTAGAAGGACAAAGTTTATTGCTGACCATTCATTTCAGTATAACACTCGGTGCACTTGCTATTGGTATCATGAAAACTTCAGGATCAAGAAAAAATACTCGTCTTCGAGCTGTTGAGCTGGAAATATCTAGGCCAGCTTGATTTTCTCGGCCTCACTTCTGCTTGCTGCATTAATGTTGTTAATTACAGGCTTACTCGAAGCAAGTGTTCGATTTGGGTGGAGCGCGGGTCAGACAATTACACTTCTCGTTCTCTCGGGCTGCGGCTGGGTCAGATTTCTTTTGTAGGGGCGGCTTGCGACGAAATATAATAGACCAGAACCAGTTTTCCCTTGGAACTTCCTTTCCAGCATGGTGTGGATACGGATGCTTCTATACACGTCTCTGTCATTGATTCTTGTGTAGACACGCTAATCTTCTAGGATGATTTTCATGGTCGGCATGCCATTCGATGCGCTCATTGTCAATTTGCCACAGCGCTCCCAAGCATTGGATGGTAAGAGTCCCTTAGGTGCAGGCATTTATCTGCTTCGTTACACCGTCGTGTCCCCTGTGTGCTCAGCCATCCTCAATCTTACAACTTCAAGATCTAGGGTTCCGCTGGTCTGCCCTCTGATCGTAGATGCCTACTTGCCATCTAGTAGGCGTCATTCTACTGTCGGCACTGACCGAGATTGAATTTCCATCTGCTGGTTTAGGCTATAAAGCCCTCACCGGCGCTGGCGTGGGCATCACTTTTTCCACTTTAGTCCTTCGTACTCTATTCATTGTAAGGCCGAGAGATATTGGTAAGTAAATGAAGCGTAGATAACACACCCAGTCTGACATACATATCTAGCGGTCGCAACCGCAGCTATCGTCCAGCTGCGTTTCCTCGGAGGCGCGATCGGAGTCGCTATTACTTCAGCTTACATGAACAGCTACTTGAAATCTGCGCTCGCAAATGTTTTAAGCCCAGAGACATTAAGAAAAGTATTGCAGGATACCAGCGTAATCAAGGGCTTAAAACATGAACTGCAGCATGAGGTAAAGCGAGTTTTGGCCCATGGATACGCAATTCAGACTCGAACTCTCGTTGCTTTTACAGCCGTACAACTACTTACTGTGGGACTCTTGTGGCGCAAAAGGCAAATAACGGTACCCTAACATCAAGGACTGGCAGGTACCTAGGTAGGCTCGACGTCATCAGAGCCGAACATCACGATTACACCTAGGCATAAATGAAAGGGGGAAGGATGTGATTTTGTACAAAACTAAGGGGTAGGCCTGGAATAACAGCAGTAAACAGTTATTTATTGGTGGGAGTGTCAATCTTCGTGGGGGTTCGCGCGGAAGCCAACTGACCGGAAATAGGCACGTGATAGATACCCGTGCTCCACCATCCAAAGTAAACGGACGCGAAATACGCGTACCACTCTATGCAAGGCCAATGACAAGGAGCGCCATGGCCTACACAAACTATCTGTCTCCAATCCCTGCGCATTGCACTCTGTTGGCAAGGGCTTTCTGGTCACCTGATTTCCTGAAAGAATGAAAAACAGCCCCAAATCGACTGCCTCCCGCGTCAAGACAAGAATTTCGAACTAGCATATCTCTTCCATTGTCTTGGGTCATCTCGGCGCTTATGCGTAGGCGCAGCAAGATCTTCCAAGCATACCTTCGAGAATGCTTCTCGAATCATGTGTCATCAGCCTCCCGGTTAATATATATGCAACCACACCGGGTTGACCGAGGAAAATATTGACCTATCCGGTCATTGCTCCAGAGCCCCATCTGTTCGGTGTGTATTGCCGCTTTCATTAGGCGCATTGGCGGCACGAATTATTTGCCAGAGAACAAAGCTCCGATCTCATTTCGTTGCGGCACGGACAAATCATGAGAGATTTCGGTGCTGACGACCCGAAAGCATTGGATGCATGTTCGCGGCGTGGTAAATTTACGTGTCATTGAACCCCGCTTTCATACGCTACGAATCTCATGACTAGACATCTGCCGCAACACAACACGCCAAATCGGCAAGATCCTGTACCGAACATTGCTGAGCGAACAAGCGTTGTGGGATGTTACAGAGCACCCACCAGATGGTCAGGATCGGCTGAGCGGCTCAAGTACCCCAACGGTTCAAGGATAGGGCCTGTACGAACCCATCTATCCGATTCGAAATGGTACACCTGCAGCAACATCTAAAACCAACACAAATAAATTATCGAAACCCTGGCCCTGGGCTCGGTACTCCTGTGCAGCCCCAGTCATTGCATACCTACGAGCAGAAATGGTCAGAGTTACAGCGCACCGAAAGTTTTGCGAAAGCCCAGGCTGCAACGCTATTACAACAAGAATAGCGGATGGATAAAGAGGGCCCCAAGATTGACAGCTCGGCAGGAATGGCGTTTTTGTTAGGTATCGGTTTGTGGTTAGGGATGTCGGCGATCTGGTAATTGGAGGATCCCAATGTCTATTTAGCCGGTGCCAAGCAATGCACGGCATTTGTACGTAGACGCCTAACTAATATCAGGTATTGATTCGGTATTGCGGTCGCCCACTCCGCCTTAGCCAGCCCCCACCTCAGATTGTCTGGGGAAAAAAGCCGGGATGGCGGATCAGGCCCATGAATGTTTGAGTATAAGGGGGGTTCACCACCATTGCTTTGCAAATGTTACGGCAACCATCGAGACCAACGAACACCGCCATCATGGGTCTCCTCAAAGCACTAAACACCGGGCATGCGTCCGACCCGATTGTGACGCGAATGGTAGAGCAGGACAAGGTGCCATGGTATAAGAAGCCGAATCTGAGGGTCATGTACTTTTACCTCTTCCTCTGCTGTATGGGCGTAGAGATCACTTCTGGTTTCGATTCTCAACTTATCAACACCCTTCAATTCTCCGGACCTTTCAACAAATGTAAGTGTTTCCAATCCTAAAATACTGGTACGGAATACTAAATAGGATAGATTTTGGACAAGGTTACATTAATCCTACGACCAAAAAGGCTGATATCAGACCTAGCATACTTGGGTTTATTTCATCCTGCTACCAGCTCGGTTCTATCCTGGCTGTTCCCGTCGCACCATGGTTCAACCAGAGATTTGGAAGGCGGTGGTCTGTCATGACTGGCTCTGTAATCATGGTTATTGGCGCTCTTCTTCAGGGTTTTGCCCAGCACCGTATGTCAAGAGTTGTGGTTTGAAATGAAACATTGATTCTAATAACACACGCAGTTGGCATGTACATCATCGCTCGTATGTTGCTTGGTGTTGGAATCGTTTTCGCCATCATCTCCGGCTCCTCCCTGATTGGTGAGCTTGGTTATCCCAAGGAGCGTCCGTTCTTGACGTCGTTATTCAACGCTTCCTATTTCATCGGCGCCATCATGGCTGCGGCCATCGCAACCCGTACAACCGATATTGTGGGTGACTGGAGTTGGCGGGTGCCATCTCTTTTGCAAATTTGCCCTTCCCTCCTGCAAATCTGCACCGTTTTGTGAGTAAATTAGCCTTGAAATATAACCTCAGCTTATACAGAATAGCTTCCTACCTGAAAGCCCTCGTTGGTTGGTCAGCAGAGACCGCGATGATGAAGCTTTTGCCATCCTCACGAAGTACCACGCTGAGGGTGATGCGAACTCTGTCCTTGTTCAAGCGGAAATGGCGCAAATCCGCTCAACCATCAAAATCGAAATGGAGAATTCCAAACAATCGTGGCTTGATATGTTCCGGTCCGCCGGTATGCGCCGCCGTGTGTTCATCACCTGCTTCCTCGGCATTTTCACGCAGATGAGCGGCAATACGCTGCTCTCATACTACCAGAACATTCTTTTCACTTTGATGGGCTATACGAGTTCATTCGCAAAAACCAGAATCAACATTGCCAATCAATGCTGGGGCCTCATCAACGGTGTCATCATTGCGCTTGTAGTAACCAGATTTCCCCGAAGAAAAATGTTCATGCTCTCAGCGGGATCCATGTCGCTCGTGTTCATGGCCATGACCATTTGTTTCCACAGCCTACGGGTAGCCACCAACACCAAGACCAAGAATCAGTCAGCCCAGATTGCTTCTTTATTCTTTTACTTCGCCTATTCACCTTGCTACAACATCGGCAACAACTCTCTTACATATACCTATCTTGTCGAACTCTTCCCCTACGCCCAGCGTACCATGGGTATTGGTATCCAGCAGATTTTCGGAAAATTGGCAGGCTTCTTCAACATCAACGTCAACCCTCTCGCTCTGACAGCTATCGATTGGAAATATCTAGCTATTTACTGCGGCTGGCTCGTCTTCGAGGTCCTCTTCGTCTTCTTTTTCTACCCCGAGACGCATAACCGTACCCTCGAGGAACTAGCGTTCTGTAAGTTAACCGCAATCCGAGACTGGAAACACATTCTAATACTCCAACAGTGTTCGAAGACAAGGCTCTTGCCGAAGAAACTGTCCGTGCTGTCCAGAAGCAGGTCAACCACACCGAAAGCGAAGTGGTGAGCGAGAAGATTGGCGCTACGACTGTTGAACGTTCTGTTTAGATGATTGGATAGGCAGCGCTCAGGTAAAGCCTTGACGCAAATAAGATGAACTCGTGTAGCAGTTTCATCATTTCAGATAAAGCATCGAATGACAAGACTTGCTCGCTCTGTGGGAGAGATTCACATGCGAAATTCGCTCATCAACTTTTGAACCAGTCATCTACTTGATAACATTTCTTCGCCTTGCCAATGATTGCACAATTACTAGCATCTAACTGCCCCAGTTATTCCAGCAAATCGTAACCCTCGTCACATACAACACCGTCCCCACCAACACATGCCTCACCGCCACACATTTTTCGCCCGGTGCCTAAGCGAAACCGGAAACGTAGGCGGTTCGCGCTAAATCCCTTGTCCGGCCTCTATTTCCGTTGCGGCATATCCACAAACTGCCCCTGCAAAGGATGCGATAGGCATCCGAGCTGCATGCGCGGAGTTATGTGTACTGACTGAATTCGTCTGTGCACCCACCTCGTTTAACGCGTGTCAAAATAATCAAATCAGATGGCGTGAAGGATCACTGTTCACCTAGTAGTAAGACCTATACCATATTCGTCGATCTTCATCTTATCCTATGAGTCTGACCACATTTACGCTAAGACCACATGTGCCCAGCCAACGGATCCGGAATAAAGGCCTCAGGCTCCGTGCGGATTTACCGGTTCCTCATGATACATGGCTTACGGCTTGGCTTAGGTCAGAACACTCGTTCTCGGACCAGTCAGCGTACTCGAGTCTATGATTTCATGGAGAAGAATGAGGGTGACGAAAGGACCGTGTAGCTGGCCTGCGCTTAATGAATGATTGTAGGATGAAGACATGTTTATCGAAACCCCAACAATGTTCGAGGTTGAGAAGCCATAATCATATATCGAAATCGGTAAAGGTGAGGCGAGCGCCTAGCATGAATAGGAAGAAGTGGAGAGGTAACTAGGAGAAGTGGGGTGAGAGTTCTTTATTCATTTGCGGAGAAAAAGGGCGTGTAGTTCAAGGAGCAGTAAGAAGCTTTTATATCCGATTCGTGAGTATATCCAAATTCGTTCTACTATGCGACGGGTGTGGAAATGTTGTCTAATCTGAAAACATAAATCATACTAGTGTAAGGTCTATATTGTAGGCTGCGTTGAGAGGCAGGGTGTTGGGAGACAGGGATACGCTTTGGGCCTCCAAAATCTGTTTATCGCGATTTTGGAAGGCACTATAGTTGAGGCTGAAAAGTTTTGTGAAAACTGGAGATTTTTTTTTCCCTTGCAATATCAATCTGTGATACGGTCAGTATTAATCATAATTGCGATCATTTTGTTAACAATGTCAATTACTCCTTCAGCTAGACACCCCTGTCCAATGGCGGGTTTAGAGTTCTATTGAGATTGCTTAGGTCTAGGAAAAAGTATAAGCAAAGAAGATTGTTTCGCTAGTTCGCTAGACTTGGAACGACACTTGAGCGAAGGAGCGCACATGCCGGGAGATCCGTTAAGAGGGAGAGAGCTATGGCGCATAATAGTGGGATATTAGAAGTGTCTACGTCCAGGCGTCCAGTTGTGTTATCAGTACTTCAGGACTGCCCCCTTCAGCTCTCACATAGGAGTGCATAACTCTATAGTTGAAGCGAGTTGTCTCTTTTCCCTGCTCGTTTCATGGAATTAATAATCCACTTCCCAAAACAAGTATATTTAATCTAGCCACCTGCCAATTTGCCTTCCGCTGCTGCATCTCAGACTTACCACGCCAAATTTCAGGCTGTGCATTCATCCCCACTGCCAACTTCCCTCCAGCACCAAACTCGTACCCAATGATATGCTCCCCGAAATGGATACATATAAAACCTCCATATTAAGGCCAAGATGCCCCTGTGGTTGGAGACGAAGACTTAGGGTATGATAAAGAACATTAGAAAGATTGAATAGGTGTTAGTTACTGGCCTAAGAGAGTGAATAATGATAATTTAAACCAATGTATCGACTACCTTGAGGAGATAGGAAGATATTTTTTCTAAGGTTGGTATATATACTTGTCTCTGCAATTCATGCTAAGCCTGAAGCTAAGCCTGAACCAACAAGAGCAGGAAATTTGAAAGTACGAAATAACAGACCACTTGAATTTGAATGAGACGTGGAAAGTTCAAAATAATTGCCCGAGGCATGGAAGGTCTGCTACAATCGCCTGAAGTAAACAATACCTCGTCGAGGCTATCTGGCGACTACAGCAGTGTCAGCTATTGGTGCTCGAAAATTGGCCACATGCGCATTCTGATAGCCCAGTCGGGCTAAACCATCATCTCCCATACCTCGGGCAAGATAATCTCGCTGTCTGTATCAACAAGGTCGCAATGCCCTCCATTACCATCCAGACCGATTATATCAGTGTGAGTGGGGATCTGCTTGATCAATTCTTCCATCATCTAGGAAAAGGTTAGTATCAAATATACTGGGAAGGGCTCGCATAGTATATATAATATACCTTCCAGGTTCTACAGATATACAAGGGGAAGCTGAACTCACGGCCAATAGCATTCTTAAACTTTGATTGCGGGTTTAAGAGCGTCGCTAGACTCTAACCTCCCAGTCTCGTTTTCAGCAGTCTTCTTAAGGTTCTCAGCGACCACCTTCCCGAAGGCAGCCAGAGTATCAGCCCTGTCCTAGTTGGCCCGGTGGGCCACTTCTATGGCGACTTCTCGCTTCAACGGTTCATACGTCTGAGCGAGAATCAGTTTCTCAAGCTGTTCAATTCTATCCTTATTTCCCTTCACCTTTGCTTCAACAACCCGAGCTTCAGCTTTTTCGACAGCTTTCTTCTTACCAATAGGCAGTTTGATCTGCGCTTGCTGTTGCTCCAAGAGCTGTTTCTCAAGTGCGGGTAACTTGGCATCCTCCACCCCCTTGATATCTTCCGATTCTACTGGCACATCATCGGTTGCCCGCTCATCCACCTTTGGCAGCGAACGGCTATCACCCTCCCCTGAGTCTGTATCATTGCTCTCGGTAGGAGAGTCACTCTCACGAACGGACCGAATATCTTCAGATAATTGATCCTTTTCCTCGCCATCCTCAGCTGCGTCAAGATTCGGAGAAAGAGTAAATAATGCCAGTTGCTCTTGATGATACCGTAAGTGTTTTTGAAGTACCCGTAGCCTAATACAATTCCTATATACGAGGTAAATTGCCCGCTCCCTAATATGAATGCTTCTCACTGCAGTCTCTTTGACAGTGGAAATCACGTTTTCTCCTGTGATGTCAGAATCTAAGGCGCGAATGGTGAAATGAGCGGCACCTTAGGATACACCAACCCCCTCCCCCAAAAGTCGTCCCCGAACCTCAGTACGCTCAGTACGGTCTTGACCTGACATGGTCTCGGTTAACTCGCCCAATGAAAATAACGGAAGCGTAGCGGATTCCAAGGTTCGTATCATCCTAATAAAATAGAAATATTCATAATCAAGCGTATATCTATTAATGTTGCTATTATTCTGGATTTATTCCAAAGAGATATATTTTTAGGAGAGCATGCAATATTATTACAAAAAAAATCTAGTAAACAAGTAGGATGAAATATGAAATTGACTTGGGTCCCACCGCCTGCGATTTATCTTTTTACAATTTGTGTCTTATGAAGTAGTGAGGGGGCGTTCAGTATGAAGCTAAGGAGGCGGAGAGTCGATGCTCTACATCGTATGCATACTCCCTATCTAGATAACTACGAATGATCCTCCGAATTCAAACAGATTCTATCCAGCTTTGTTCGAGATTGAGAAATCGAGCATTTTGCAATCGATGTTCCTCGTCTATTTTCTACTCCTCCTCCGATTAAGATTCCTCCTCTGGTTCGTAGTCAGCCAGCTTGACTTCTCAACTCTCCATATCATCCTCAACTCGCTCTTCCGACTCCTCTTCTGATTCGTAGTCACTCATCTCAGCCTCTCGCTGCTCCATATCGAGCTGATGTAGCTCTTCTGCCTCTCGAACTAATCGATCTGCCAGGCCTGGAGGAGGTCTAGTACCAATCTGAGAATAGCTCAGAGGCATTTTCTCTCTACCGATGCGGTCCCATGGAGCTACGGGCATTCGTGGAGGCGGTCTGAACAAAGCATTCAACTCAGCAGCTGTACGGCCAGATGGGCTGTCGACTTGAAACTTGTAGCCATTTTCGGCGCAAGGGAAAGTGTCAGGAAGGACTTGAGGTGTTTGAGATGTCCCGGCAGAGGTTGTCGATGTTCCATCAGATTCAGACGGATCAGTGGAGGTTTGCGATGATCCATCAGAGGCCTCAGGCGAACTATCAGAGGATTGATGCGGTCCGGCAGGTAACCACTGGCCTTGGTATGTCTTCGTAGCAGTGTCGTAAGATTGACGGGTGGCCCGAGCAAGGAGTTCGGGACGGAACCTCATCTTCACTAGCATAGTTGGCCTATCGACATCGAAGCAGATCACGCACCCATAAGCATTCTTTGAATCTGAAGGAAAATCAGGGATACTACCACTGCAATGCTGCCGATATCGTTCGAAATGTTCACGAAGATGTTGTTCGTCGTTACACCAAGAATTTCCTTGTGGTTGATGCTCAGCCGGTATACGGTACCTGCTTTCTGGAATTGGATCGTCGGGCATACAGGGTGGCCGATGTGAGGCAGAGCTCCGTTCGATTTCAATCACATGTATAGGCCAATGATCGAGGTAAGGTCCCCAATGTTTGGTTCGATCAGGACAAACAAATGGGTTCCGATAATTAGTTAGGTTAGCTGAACCCGAAGAGTCCATGGTTCGCAAAGAAGCACAATCGGGTTAAGTTCAACAAAGGCAGATAGCAGGAGTCTTGGGTTATTGCTATAGACCTGGATAAGTGGATAGGAGGCACACTGCTGGGAATATCATAGTCCCAATAGATATACGTCTAGGGCACAATGCCCTATGTGAATAACTGTTATGCTGTCATATCATACAATGATATATACTACTTGATGGCCATGGTATTGGCACTATGTATTCATGTATACAATGATTATTTTATAGCATCTGCTACGACAATACCCTGAGTTCTAGTCGGTGACTGCAAAAATAATTGACCTCTAGGTGTGCTTCGAGTGTCCTTCAATGTTATGTTCTCCGTCCAATCTCTAGGTTATTGCGATGGCAAATCTATCATGTCCGGCGTCTTTTCTCTTAACCCTATCCCTCATGATCCTTCGGCGCTCATTTTTGTAACATACCTGCACCCCAACCGTCGTTTTGGCTGTCCTAGCACCGTGGTCCTCTACTACCATATAGGTAATTCAACGGTATGAACGAATGGTCTCCATAGCTTTAGCTTCATGAATAATTCATCTAGTTTACTGGGTAAGATCTACAAGGCATATTACCTTAGAATAAGTAGTAATGTTTGCTTTGCTTGCATATTTGAACCTTGCTTGTTGATAGCACGCACCACAACAACTCGGTTTACTGGTAAGTGATGACTCTAAATTCAAGATAATCGGACATCGGAATTAAGAATGAACCCTTCATATTCGGTGAGATATTCCCACTGCAAACCATTTATGCGATGGTGTACCTAGACCTGGCTCCACAGTTGAGCTGTTGCTACTTCCAACACATCTTTTGCTTATCCTAGTGTAGCAGAGACCCACACCTGTAAGCAAATTCATTGTGTTTATAGCAGCTAAAGGCATTCTATCCTTATCCTCCCTGGGTACTCTCATTCTTCATTCTGCCAATTCTCCGCGCCAAAAATGTGTGGAAAAAAGATAGGTTACGACTTCGGCTCTTCCCTCCACTCCCCCTCGTGCTCCATTCTCTGAAACATCTCCCTATTACTCATTCTGCCCTCTCCGACCAGTTTCTCTCTCCCATATAACTCAGCCTTGATCGCATTTGCTGGGTAAGCTTTCGGCCAGCCATCTTTCCTCCACGCTCTGAGTCTCCACTGCGCCCGATACCCAAACTCATCTTCATTATAATCTATGCGTGGGTATGCATATTGTGGCTCAAGGGGTCGGAGGAGTTGGCCAGTAGTTGAGAAGACTAGGTCATCTGGCTTAGCACGTAACTGATTTAGAATGACTTTGACCTTGAGATTGGATTCGGACACAAGTTGAGCGAGGTGTTTTTCGCTGGTGGAGAGTGTGGTTTTTTGCAGCGCTTCGTTGTAGACGTCAAGGGCTGCGGAACGATCGACTGCGCAGCATGTTTCGTTTCCGCCGACCGGGACATTGGTCGTGAAATCGTCGCGAGACTTCCGGATTGTTGATTCCGTGTCGCTGACAGCTGAGATGCGTAGATTTTCTGATGTCGCGCTTGGTGCTTGCATGCTGTGAGTGCGAATGTAGAAAGTAGTATGCTGGCGGTGAGTGTAGAGGATTGGGCAGGCGTTGAGGGTTGCACCACAAGGTGCTTTCCAACGCCGGTGGCGCTGAGCCCTTTTATGTTATCCGAGAAGGATAGTGTTGAGAAGTAGGCTAGGGCATACTGCCGGTGCGTGATAAAAGGTTGGTGAATCAAACTTTGGGAAACAACAGGCGATAGCGCACCTAAAGCATTTATATTGTCGAAAGAATGAATTTCCAGCGAATGTTTATGCCGTTTTACATTGCCTAATTCAACAATTGCGGCAAGAGGGGAAAAAGGTTTGCTGCTTTACTTTATTGAAACTACAGCAGATCTCTCATAATTTCCTACCTCTTATCTTGTTAGAGGTAACCAAGGTTCTAGATGAATCTGTGCTTTACGAGGTGCCAGCTACTTCAAGATACGTCTCCGCATCGCAAGTCTACGTAGGTACTCGCGATCAATCCCAGTCAAACATGGGTTCCTCGCAGCGAATCTTGCGCCAAACCCTTCTATTATCATCTTAGCAAAACCCTTGGCCCCAAGTTGGGGACTCTACTCACGCCCTTTTATTCTGGCGCTGTAGCCGTATATTGGCCTGAGTATTCACACCTTCACGCCGCACGTTCCTTTTGCCAAAGATCAGAACGAGAGACTTGGAAGGTCCTTCCTGCTCGCTGGCGATTGACACGGCATCGCTTTCATTGATATGAGTGCCTTCAGCAGAGCTGAGGTTTTTGCCTGGAATTTGAACCTTCCCAGCGGCCTCCTTTGCTTTGAAAGCTTGGCTCATGTAATAAGCTGCTGTACCGGGTATGTGGGCCACGTCAATGCTGCTAACATCCTCCCAAACCCATTGAACGTATTTCAGACCAGCTGCAGTTTCCTTCTTTGCGTATTTTTTTGATCGTGGGGTAATGGGAAGGGTGGTAGAGCCTTGATCACTCTTAACGCTAACGGAGGCCGCACTGCTCAGTTGTAGCGGAGAATCGAGGCTCATTGCTTTCAGTGTCGGTGAGATAGTAGCCACGAGCTGCGTGGCATCAGCTAATCGAAGATCTTGGATCTTGCGCGGATACTGCTGGGTGACTGAGTCCATTTCTGGAAGAGGGTGTGATGCTTTGAAGCGATGAAGTACGATGTACGTTACCGACGGAGGAAGTGAAGCTTATATAAGAGAAGTCAGAAATTGTATATAGCGCGTTTGAAATTTCGTGTGTTGTTACTTTCACGACCTCAGAGATTTGGGCGGCCAATGAAAACCGCTAAGTTAAGTCAAACTGACTGGTGAGGTGTGAACCACTCAGGATTGACCCCAGGTAACTAGTTAGAATTATTAGTAAATTAACTTTTAAATCTTCCACATGATCTACCACGCACAATTTCACGCCTTCTCTTGGGGGCGGGCACACTGTGAGGTATATATTTCCGAAAAGCTACTTAGTATAGACTGGAGGAGGTTGTGATGGAGAGTGAAGACGGGTGGTATCAGGTCAATGTTCATAGGTCTTCGTAATTTCATTACTTGACATCTAAATTACATGGCTTGGTAGCTACTAAACTATATCTCTGACCTGCCCAAGGACCCTCGCTCTAGACGCACGGCGCTTTTATTTAGAACTGCAGAATTATTTACTCGCATTGTATGCCTCATCCCCAGCGACAGTTCTACCCAACTCCACGTCTGGCCTGTGAGAGAATCTCTGGGGCTACCCCATCTTCACCACGTTAAGCCCCTACCAATGCGCGAAATCCCAATCCAAGCGGCCTAATCGAAACCAGATATTGGGCGTTGCTCATCCAAAAGCTCAGTGACAAACTTGGTCGTCCGATTCGGCGGTAAAAATTCCTCTCGCTCAATATATCAACCGGTTGATAGAACGACGTCATAACCATCTACCCGTCTTTGTTAGCAATCTTCATCTCTCCCATTCCCACGTCATGTCGAGGTAATACCTATACCAAACTACTCGACATCACTTGCGTACCAGAATTACTATGCACGACACTTCCATCATCCCTCCCACAAGCCCATTGCAACGAAGCAAGCTATTGCACCAAATAACAACTCACTCACTCCACACACCCAGCGATTCCTCAACATTGGGCTTCTCTCCTCCCAACTACTCCGATCGCACAACAACACCACGGCAAAAAAAAAAAAATCTCACTCCCAAAAAAAAAGCTTGAACTGTATTAATGCGCGGGATTCTTACACCGCTGATTCTTCGCCCAGCCCATAAACCGCTCCTTCCGCCACCCACTCCTCCACGTCCTAAGTTTCGCCACCTCCCCAGCTGGCGCCTCCATGGGTGGGGCATAAACACCAAAGCGCAAACTACTGCTCAAATGGCATTTGGTCGCACCATTCTCGTTCCAATTCTTGACAGGTACGGACGAATACGACCAAGCCATGCAATACTCGCTAGCATCGCACGACGCTTCACAGGCCTCGGGGTCGGCCTCGCCGTTGGGCGCGTGACCATCGTTGGGGTCGTCGCTCTCGAACAGGATGTTCCAGCGGGCGTTGGAGGGGTCGGAGGCGAGGTTGTCCCAGTCTGTGCGGTTGTCTTTGAGGTTTTCGGGGGCCATGAAGCGCTCCCAGAGGGTGGCGAAGAGGAGAGGGCGGCGGATGTGGTCTTCAGTGCGGTTCTTTTGGAGGAGGTAGAGGCTGCTCATTACGTCGGCAGGCACGTGGTGCAGCATGAGGACGCGCTCGCACCACACGGCTGGCGAGAATGGGACGGATGAAGGGTCTGCGCCGGAAATGCCAGGCCAGGCGCCGGTTAGGCTGAGGTTGAGTTCGGCTTGGAGGATGCTGAAGACGAGGTCGAAGGCGGAGTCGTGCGAGGCGATTTGGTCTTGCCAGTCCTTAAGGACGTTTTTGCGCTCTTTGAAAAGCTCCTTCATGGCGGCGGCTGAGAGGATGAATGAGCTTCCTCCTGCGGAGAATGGATCTGGCACTCCGGACACGGCGGGGTTGCCGAAGAACCACTTCGTCTTGGGATTATATTGTGCCAACCAATCTAAGGTATTAATCCTGTCGACAAAGGTGTCGTCTCCCACAAAGGCATACCAGCTACGGTCTGGTCGATACTCCCAGGCGCTGGCCATGGCCTGTAATATCTTGAACTTGTCCAAAGTGGCCAATTCTTTTGCTTCTTCCTCCGGGTTGGGTCTTATTATTTTGGTGAATGGTACGCTGTGACGTGCGAATTCAACGAGCTGCCGGTATCTGCCCAGTTGCTTTGTTTTGCCAATAAAGTCTGTTGTGTATTTGTACAGCACGTCGAAGACGGGCCAGTCGCCCACCTCCATCTGTAGGTCGCCAAACACTAACGTGCTGTCCCTGTCCTCATCGGATAGATATGCGAGCGACGGTGCAAGCTTGGGGTAGACATCGGTGGCTGTGGTCATGATGCCGACAACAAGATGGTCGGGGCCTACGCGGTGGGGGCCGAGGGCAGTGCCGGTCTGCGGTCGCATGCTCGGGGGGAGTTCTTCATCGTCGTAATATCGTGGCCATCCCTTGATCCACATAAAGCCGTAGACTACCAGGACGACAAGTAGGAGCCGCCCCGGGCGCGGAAGTGTACGGGCGAGCATTGTCGCTACCGGTTCGTGTACAGCATCTGTGGGGTGCACGGAAGAACGAGGGTGAGAGGAAAAGTTGAGGAAAATGCGGTTAGTTGTGTTGATTAAGGAGCCATTGCTCGGAGGGTCGAAAATGCACCACGGGCAAGGCAAAGCGCAACTCAGGAGAAGGATGCGCCAAGGCTAGAGTTAGACCCTGCGCAAGCTGCTGCGACCATTCCTAGAGCGGGCGTGGTGCAGTTGTATCCGTGCCTCATGGGCGAATGAGCCTGGCAGCTTCGCGACATGTTTGCTCGAGGATAAACGGACATACTTTCCCGCGATCGAGCCTTCTCGCAGCGACCCGTGCAAGGAAATAAACTGGCTGCGAGCGGCCGTTAGCGCCCGAACCTTGCATGGCAAAATGCCTGCGAGCTTGGCACCACGTGCAACCCCAGATTTCCTCGCAGATCCGTCGCCTAGCATGTCCTCTGGAAAAGGCGTTGTGGCTTGCAGCCCGAGTTGTGGAGTAACTGTGTAATGTTCCGCGACCTGGCTGTCCAGTGGCTCATCGGTAGCTCCACCTCGCTCCAGCCAGGCCTGCAAGCGATATGTTTAGGAACTCGTATTCACCCAGCAGGTATCAGGATTGAAAAGTGATCATACTTGAGCCCGATCGTGCCTGTAATAGATTGAGCTGGCAAACTGCAGTATTACAGCCTGTAATGACTCGCATACGAGTCTCTCCACGCTTAGTTCGGACCTGTCGCCCGCGTAGTTGATCAGCCATTGGCACAAAGTTAGGCTCGGAAATGAGTACCATCCGTATGATCGGCCATAGCATGGAACTTTCTGACCTTTCTCGGATCATCACAATGGCTCTGTCGTTTGCACCACTTTTGAGGCTTTGACGTCGATTGCTAGCGTGACACGTCGCGTCCTCGCGTCGGCACAAGTTCCCTTGCCAAGCCCTCCCCCGGCCTTCACTCAGCCTTGACCGCAGTGACTCTGCACCTCGCCTAGCGCCACCCGCCCATTGTCAATCCTATTTCAATCCTATTGTAACCCCCACCTATTGCTCATTTTATTGTGCCTGACGCTACCCTGTTTAAAATTTAATATCTCTTCTGCCACTGCTAATCAACCCCCCGTTGCACCATCTACACCCAGACCCTCGAGCGACTTAGATCTTTCCACGTTTATTTCTGGAACCTCAACCCAAGCCACATGCCCCGCTAGCCTACATCTATCAGCGTGCACTCAAATCCATCATGTCTATAGACATAGTAAGAAAACACATACAAGAAACCTACCGTGGTCTACCCCTGTTGGACTCCCAACTGCCCCTTGAATCCGTGAACTGGGCCACCTTCAACAACAAAGCGGGCGAACCCCAGACAGGCATTGTCGTGGGAGAAATCGACGACGAGAACGATATTCTAGCTTTTCTAGTCCAGCTCGGCGATAAGCCGCGAGAGATCAAGTATGTCTCAATGAAACGCCATGGCAGCAGTCAGTTCGAGAGAGCCCTTACACAGGACGACGTGATGCAAAGCACACTGCTGTCGCCCTTCAAGTACAACGCCAATCTGGACAAAGCCTCCAAACGAAAATTCAGCATCATCATCAAATGGTTCTACCTGCTCAGCGGCAACCTGAAAGAGATCAATGGAGACTACAAGGACTACTCGAAGCGCCTCTTTGATGCCGTGAGGAAGATTGATTCCGGGAAAAGAGCCGAGAAAGACAAAGAGCGTAGTGTATCAGTGACGAATACGCCTTCAATAATCGACGAGTCAGAGACAGAAGAACTCAGGAATTCACATCGCTTGCGCTCGTTTCACAACCATGAAGCCTTCGAGTCAGTCAGCGATCTCGCTCGCTCTTCCCCCCTGCTACCAGCCGGCGGGACTGAAGACAACAGAACCGACTACCAGAAAGTATGTGACTTCCTAGCAGACCACGACGCCTCATACCTTCTTCAAAACCTCCCGGGGGTGGGCCCCTCAATCCAATTCTACGATAACAACAGATTCGACGACGCGCTTCCCCAAAAGCTCTTCCTGGGCCGCGAGGTGGAGTGGGATGGTGGCATCTTCGCGTATATCCGGCGCAAAGGCAACAACCACGGCGTGCACTTCTACGTCGAGTACCCGCCCCTAAGCACGCTCGTCGCGCGCCCCATCTCCTCAAAGGATATCGGCAAAGAGCGCATCCTCCACCCCTTCAACAAAGTCTACCCAAAAGAAGCAAGCACCCGTCTTGCTACCGAGCTCCTCGACCAGAACGCCAGATACCGCCTCACCCTCCTCGTCAAGTGGTACTACATGCAGGCCGGCTTTGCCCCCGCCATCTTCCTCGGCGAAAACAGACAATACCCCGCCCGCCTGCGCTCCGCCCTCGAGTACATCGCCGTCCGCATGGGCCTGGGGTCCGCCCAACCTCCCGGCCTCCCACCCGCCTGCGCAAAGCGGCCCCGCGACGACGACTCGCCCCCACCCCCCACACCCAAGCGCCCCCGTACCGAATCCGACGACGATGACGACGACGACGACGACGCCCCCACCTTCGCCAACCTGCGCCGCACCCTCGACAAAACCGAGTCCCTCACCAAGCGCATGACGCACGTCGCGGCGCGCGTCGCCGAAGTGCAGGCGGAGCAAACGGCGTACGCGCGAGATCGCGAGGCGCGGCGCAAGACGTTCCGAGACGAGCAGGACGCGGCGTATCAGGCGTTTTTGGCGGCGGAGGAGGAGCAGGCCGAGCGCTGGGAGGAGGAGTGGAGGCCGCGGTTTGAGGGGGTTGTGAGGGAAAGGAGGGCCATGGAGGAGCAGAGGGCGAAGGGGTGGAGGAAGTTGAAGAGGTTGAGTGAGGCGCAGGAGGATGGGTAGGTGGAGGTGGGGGAGGGAGGGAGGGAGGGAGGGAGGATTAGTAATGGTCCAGAATAGGATTGGACGCAAGCGTAGAAGTATTGGCTCTCTAGTAATTTTAATCATATGCAGCTAATGCCGCTATTAGCTTGCGTCACGTCTTATATAGAAGGATGACAAACATGTTCTAGTATCTCGATTATCCCTCGTCGGGGCTAACTTACGCGTGAGCTCAGTGGTGTGTGGTGCCGGGCTGCTTGTGATACAACTGCCTTGTTGCTCACAGCAGGCACGGCATATCATAGCCAGCGTAGGTACGGCTTCCATAATTATCCAAGCAACACCACGGTGGAGCACAAATACCGTGGAAAACCTGGAGAGTGTAAGGCTAGCTGGACGACTGGATGATTCCGTAGCGTGGCGAATACGTCGCGCGAGTTCACGCGTGGCAGCTTGTCCACGCATGGTCCTGCCTCTCTACAGGCCGAATGGAAGGAGCGATCACGCACGTTACATCAACGTTGAACGTATACAGCAAATTTAGGATTTCAAGAGTATTGGGGTAGGGGTATTGAATTCCTCCTGCGGTGCTCACAGCCACTGGGAAAACAGGTTCTAGGTAGCTTGAGTATCTACTTGCTGCTCCATCTTATGTGTTATGATATTATGCATAGGACTGCTATTCTTCCTGGGGGGTTTTTTTTTTCTATACTAAGCCTACCCCGTACCCAATTCGTTGCCCTTTACAAGCTAATTCGGCTAATGCAAACAGATAAGCCCTACACATGTTGGTCAGTTAGCTAGCATTATTGGTAACCTTGCACTATGACTTTAGCGTCAACGCGTACCCAAACCCAGGGGTGGGCAGTAGTATACACGAGGCCTAAGGTACCTAAGGTAGGTATCTTAATAGATCGTGCTCCAGTTGCTAACATACAACGCGGTTTATATATTTTCGAGTAGGTACATTGTGACTCTTAACACTAACGCGTTGATATGCTAGTTAACGGCCGTAGATAACGTCAGTCATGCGAGGCGAGATACTATGCGCTAATCTAGGCCGTTAATTTATCTCTAAAAAAGTAATGATTAAGGCATTTATTGAGAGAACTGTATAAGAGCTATTTTGACTCAAAAAAACTGGGTATATTGGCCTTCAACGGCTTCACGATTTCTCTCTCAAAACTCTACTCCTTGCTAAGAGAGATCGGCGTTTTATGGCGTATTTAGCGTCAGCAAGAAATTCGCCCACAGCACTGCAATTTCTAGCGCCAACGAGGAGACGCTCAGCGATGCTTCTGCCTAACGCCGCTAAGATATTCTAGAGGTTCTCGCCTAATGTTACTGTAGATGGAAAGCACGGCGGGCGTCCGCACCCCAACGTTTGGGGTGCTTTTCCTCCATGATTGCGCTGCAACTCCTAGCGCCGCAGAGCGAATACTCCTGTCATGATGTGACTGAGAAGGCTGGAGCAATTCTGGTGTAGTGGTGTGGAGTTGCAACCTCCATGGGATTTGAACTTGCCCCTGACGGATAGTTCTTTAGGCAGCTGGAAATCCATAGGAGCCTCATCCTTCTTGCTTCGGCTTGTCTGGTGGACACAGCATGTCCTTCTCTCACCGAATTAGTAAGTATGGAAACCAGCAGCCATTCTGGAGACATGCTTAGACATGCAGGCCCAGGCGTATTGCCTGTTTGGGAGGCCTTTTGCCGGCCATTCCACCTTTGGGGGCGTCTATTTACTCCACCTTTTGACCAGACTCTCCTTCACCTGAATTCATTCCTCGTCAGATTATTCTTGTGGCAGCTGTCAGCCTGCCCGCGCCACATTCTAGGCTGGGCAATGCAGCCCCAACCACCTACGACCCCAGCTTGGACCCACTTCTCCTTAGAAAAGCCTTAAATACGCAATAGTAGTATTGCACCGCCGCGCTTTCAGATGCAATACTTCGGTATAACTTAGCTTTTCATGTTCATATATGTTCGCTAACCTAAAAGCTAGGTTTGATGCAAATAGGCGACCTAGGACGTGTAGTGCAGTGATATTTAATAAACTAACACGTAGCGAAACAATATAAGATGAAACAAATAATTGCACATAATGATAGGTTAAGGAGAGTTTCTGGCACTGACGCTCCGAAAGGTCTCTTGGGTGGACTGTTCTTCCGCTCCTGCGCTCGTCGAGCTTTTGCCGCTAAGCCTGTGTCCCGTTCCGTACCGGCCTTCAAACTGCCCTTGGAATTCAACAGTTTCTCTGCTAGGAGCTTCGCTTTTTGAAGGTTCGCCCGTTGGAGTCCTGCGAGCAAGAGTGCGATCCCGTGAGAGCTGCCGTATAGTAGCATTAGACATCTGCCCGGTCCACAGCGTTGATGTGCCCCCGACTGTAACGCGCTTAGCTGAAATCAGCTTTCCAACTGTTGAGACCATAACTTTGTAGCCATCATCAGTCAAGCAAACGTCCTCATAGTAATTGGTTTGCGCTTTCTCTGCTTGCTGCAAAGCCTGCGCACAGATAGCCAACATCTGTTTTTTGCTGTCTTTCTCCTCCTGTAATCTTTCTCGCTCGGCTATCTGTTCGTATGGCATAGGCGCTTTAGAGGAGAGATGTTGTTGTAGTTGATCATCGATGTTTAGGAGACGTGCTTGGAGCATAGCGGTATTAATGATGAGAGACTCTTTGCATGTATCAAGAGTTTTGGTAGTGGTATCTCGCGCTGAGGGAGTACCCAGAGGTGTATCGACTGGCAGTTGATAGGCGTCTGAGGTTGTAGAGGCACATTCGAAGACTCTGGTTTGAACTTTCTCTATGTGCGCGGCGACCTCGGCGCAGATGTCAAGACATTTTTTAGTGCTGTCCCTCTCCTCCATTTTTTTTTGCTCAGCCACATCCTCCTGGATATTCCCGGAGTCCTGTAAAGGGATTTCCCGTAACTTATAGTCGATATCTTCGAGGTGCTCTTCGAGATTGGCGGTTGTTTCCGTGATCATTTCTTTATATTCATTGAGCATATCGACGGTCACAGTGGTTGTTCGGCTATGCAATAGAGAATTAGTCCTATCCGCAGAGATTACACATGGTACTTACATGATAGCATCACCGAGTGCGATGCTGATTGTGGATTTGTATCCTGCCAATACATCTTGAAATCCAGAGATATCATTCCCCATGTATGTCAACTTGGCCCAATCCCGAAAACTGGTCTTAGAGCCACCGGAATGCGCTGTACATTTGATGATCAGCTCTTTGAATTCTTTGCAACCCTTACCGCATCGTAGGAGAGGGAGCTTAAGTGCTGAAAGATTGGTGTTGGTGTTGGCGTTGGCGACGACGTCTTGAAGAGATTCTAAGACCCCATTAAGGGCTTCGAGCTCTTCTCGAAGCTGGATTATCGATCTCTTAGTCGTTTGGAAGTCTCTGACTACTTGGTAAAGCGATTTACTAGATTGAAAAGTAAACGCCACCAGTGTGAGAAGCCCAGAAGTAACACCTATCACCTCCGCCATTTAGGCAACCAACGGAAAGGAAGAGACGTTAGAGTTTTAGAAGTGGAAGCCAAAGTAATAGGAATAATGAATAATAAGAGCGATAAGTGAGGCCAATGGAGAAGGCGGCCATATGTCTGAATATAATGATTCTCCACCCAAGATTTAGTCTTGGTAGGGCCTGCAGCGCCCGCCATTTTTGACTTTAGTATAGCGCTACCTCCTCGCATAGAGGCCAATCATTGGGATGATATTAGCGCCCGTTATGAGGTAATCACACGGAGACTGCGGATATCGTCTAATTGTTGCAGAGACAGCCCCCCCTCGCACATGTGTGATCGAGTGATCGGGGTGTTGCTGTGTCAGGGAGAGAACATTAGCGTGGTCGGGAGTAGGTGATGATTGGTGCTCGAGCGGCGGGCGAACACTTGAGTTATCAGGGTGAGGCACGAGCTAAGCAGTGAGCGCGCGGCTACTCACACAGCCGTTTCCGAATTCGGCTTCTGCCCAAACACTCTCAGACGATGTTACCCCGCGCCACTCTTAGCAGCCGCTTTACTAGATTAAGCTAAGCGTCAAACAAGGAAGGTATTTGTGGCTTTATCATGGGCTGCGCCACATGTACCTCTACTCCCTTAACCGGCAAAAGACCGCCTTGCTACTGCTTGGCGTAACAACTCCCATCTACCAATGCTACACCACACTTTGTGGCCGTATGTCGGAGATGGATTATGTTCCATGCGAACACTCGCCCAGTATTGATATCTTTCACCTGTACATTGCAACTATGCCCATGACCGAGGTTTCTTTGGAGCTGGTACGGAAGTCATTCATTGCCATCGATAAGGTAAGCTTTGCCTTCTTCGATATCAAGCTTCAGTGCGTGGTTAAGAGAGGGAAAGCAGAGCCGGGTGGCTCCATATCATTAAGCACAAATAAGCCGAGGGTCGCTTCCCAGCGGTGAGGCTTTGTATCATCTCTACTTACGGAACGTCTTGATAGCTTATTACTTAATGTCAATCCCCGCGTGCCGGGACGCGCAGTGTAACGGGACATGTTTTCTTCCGGGCGCTCGGATTGTTCCCAACGCATTCGTATATAGAAAAGCGTAATACGGATCTATTCTGCAGCTCTCGTTCTCCTAGCGCGTTAGTCTCCGATGCTGAAAAGCATGTTGTTAAATATGCCGTCGCACATTCTGTAAATGCTGTTGGCTGGCCTTCCTCCTGAACCCCCCTGTTTGTTCGCGACGGTTTACAACTGTAGAAAGCTCGGTGGGTTAGGAGGGAAGCCGAGATGGCAAAGATCAAGACTGCAGCCTCAAAAGGCCAATTGAGGGTAAGGAGTGTGTCCCGGCAGTTTCTTCGCGCGGACGGTAAGACTGTCAAAATGAGTCTGACAGGGCACTAGGTTTTGGAGGTGTTAGGTGTCGCTGTATAGTATCGTTACATATTCGACGCTAGACCTACTTTATACACAAGGTCTATCGCTAAGGATAGCTGTAGCGCAAGATAGAGGCTTTAAAGAAACATCTATAAGCAGATGTAAACTTCTAAAAAGACTAAAGCTAAAGGAAAATGAGGCTGGAAGCGCATGAGTGCGGCATCAGCGGCAGATGCGATAGAGCCGAAGGCGAAGGTGGTGTGCAAATAGGTACAGTGCCAGACCTTATAGTGTCCGCAGTGGTACATGTTAGCAAGGTAACCATTGCGGAGAGCGAGTCAGCCTCAGAACCATAGAGGGCCCTAGTGATGCGGCTATATTAGCGGAGGTTTTAGTAAGGCAATACTACTGCCTAGGTTTGTAACCACTTTATCTATACTAAATCTGCCTATCTAACATAGCGTACTCTGGGCTTCTCGTTTCTTTGCTAGCTTTTGTCTTATAGCATATACCCATTCATCTAAGAATATCCATAACCACAGGAATATGAACCATGAAAAGATAATAGCCGCTGCTACGAGACTGACTATGCTGAAGTATCGCGACACGTGCCACGCTGCCTCCCAATGAGAGGCCTCTAGCTGGTCAGCCGCAAGTGCAACCTGCATAGAGTTCAAGATCGTTGAAACCACAGCGAATACGAAGAGTATAGGCCTATATAGCCGTCCAAAGAAGTCTCCGTACTGTTCATGCACCTGCTCGAAGTGGAACTTATGGAGAAGCAGCGGCGCGTAGAAGTTAAGTCGCGTTAGCCTTAGTTCGCCGTAGCAGTATCGCTTCGACACAGCCTCGTCGTTGATATGACTGAGTTCTGAAACAAAATGGCAAAACGATGACCAGTCTATGTCCTTAGCTATAAGGCGGAGGTGGTCTTGTTGGGCGATGTAGAAGTCGGATTCGTGCTGGATCAAGCAGCGGCACGTCCGCAGGAACCCAGTTGCAGCCTTGCAGAGGTTGCTCGGGCTGTAGCCCGCTTGGTCTGAGCCCTCTTCCAGAAACGTTTTCCAGAATGCTTGCGACAGCAGATACTTTGGTAAAGGTTTAACGAAGATGCGGTTATGGATCTAGACCAGATCTAGTCGTGGTTCATCGGTGACGACGATCTCACGGTGCAAAGGGTTGATGTTGGCGCTAGAGGAAGTCGTCATAATCCAAAGACACGGTGCATTGCCTCAAGGAATTGTTTTATGCGAGGGGAGTCATTCCACTTGACTAAAGGGTAGCCTGGTAAGGACGCTGTCGTTAGTGCTTTAGCTCTAGGCTCGTAGTCGTGCGCGAGCTCGACTTCTTTTGAGAAAGGAGGCATGTTTAGCTGTAAGAAGTATGTCTATATAGGTCGATTCGGCACGTTGAACCGATTGTGAAGACAATATATCTTCGTTGTCAGGATCGTGTTTATGCCTGAGACCTCGCGAGGGGCTCGCCCTCAGCTGGCGCCAGCCTGCTCAGCGCCAGCCTCGCTGCAGGCCGGCCAAGTCGATAGAGCGCAGGCTATCTCAGCTTAATATATACTCATCGATTGCCTGCGCAACTCTACGCCACTCTCTTGTCACCCTTACGCATCACATCTAAGTTGCACGCCGAAAGCGAACTATGGTAGGTAGCACGATGGCCCTGCACGCCAAGGCTAACGCGGGGCTAAGGCCGGCTAGTGACCGAAGACGACATTAGGCTGAAGGTGCTCCGCGAGGCACCAGCAGGGGCAGAAGGTGCCCAGATTATCGAGTGCGTTCAGATCCTATGTCTACTTGCTTAGACTCACAGTGAGCTACCTAGCATTGTCGCAGTCCACGGCCTCGGCGCCCATCCCGACGACAGCTGGTGCAGGAATGTGGGCACCAGGGAGAGCCCGCGGTGGGTCAACTGGCTCGAGGAGGAAAGCATGCTGCGGGCAGTGGCGCCGAACGCGCGCATCATGCGATATGGATATGAGTCGCAGTGGTTTGGTAAAGAGGCGATGCAGCAGAACGTATCCACGGTGGCCGAACGGCTACTGAGAACTTTGAAGCGGAAGAGAAAGGTGTTGACCGTATCTAACAAGCGTCGTGCATCCGCTAACCTTACCAGGATGTTGAGTTCCGCCCATTACTGTTTGTAGCGCACTGCTTCGGCGGGCTAGTCGTGCTTAAGGTGAGGATGTGAAGCGAACTAGACAGCAACGTGCTGGTAGCTAAGTTTCGCAGGCACTACTAGAAGCCGAATAGTACCAGGACGCGTGGCCTGGAGTATCCCTATCGACTACCGGCCTAGTCTTCTTTGGTACGCCGTTTTGAGGCGCGGGCGGAATGAACCAGATGGAGATGCTAGAGGCGGCGCGGCGCGAGTACCATGAGGATCAGGCGCAGTCCACTGCGCTCGAGGTGCTGCAGCCGGAGAACGCATACCTAAAAGATGTGGTGGATGGCTTCTTAAAGAAGATGAGGGGCCAGATGAGCAAGACGCAGATTGCATGCTTCTACGAGCTCAAGGCCAGCGACGTAGGGATGATCGTAGGGGGGCAGAGTCGGACGGCAAGTGTAAGCGAGTGTTATACGACCTGCGAGGCTAGCTACATATACAGAGGTTTGTGGTCAGCGAGAGCTCTGGCTGTCTCGACCTGTCAGACGCGACGAGCAAGCACTCGCTTTCGAGGGCCCACTTCAACATGAATAAATTTGGAAAGGCAACGGAGGAAGACTTTGAGACGGTGGCAGAAGTAGTTAAGGGCATAGTCAATGAATCTCCTGGGCTAGTATGGGCGCGATCTCAATGTAACTATGCGTCCTAGCCATACCTAGACGATAACAAATAGAGGTTAACTGTTGTGGCAGACCACGGCAAGCACAAGATCAACTTCCGTTTTCAAGACATGCCGATCATGGGCAAGTTCGTCCGACGCGATGCAGAAATGCAGGAGCTAGAGCAGCTTCTTATAGATAACGCAATCGCAACTAGTCGACAGAAGCTCGTTGTTCTCTATGGCCTCGGTGGCATAGGCAAGACACAGCTGGCGGTCGAGTTCGCGCGGCAACATTATTCCCGTTTCAGCAGCGTCCTCTGGCTGGACGGGTCATCAAAGGCAAGTCTGAAACAGTCGTTCGCGGATATGGTGCGAAGGCTGCCACGTACCGAGATGACGGCGGATGGTGTAGAGCTGCTGAAGCATTCCGCCATTAATGTTGATGTGGCAGTGCGCGAATGTCTCCAATGGCTGTCTCTCCCAACGAACCGATATTGGCTCTTGATCTTTGACAATGTGGACCGCGACTTCCACAACGCAGACGACCCACAGGCATAAGATATGGAGGCGTATCTCCCTGATATATACCATGGATCTATTCTTATTATAAGCCGGCTGGCAAGGCCGCAGAGACACAGATCCGGTGTCAAAGTAGGGACGGTCAACACAGAGCAGGCGAGAGCGATACTAGAGAACAATACTAGAAGGGAGATTAAGGGTGAATTAACAGTTGCCTCCCTTGTATGAGAAAAGTAAAAATTAATTTCCGTTCAATAGACGCTGACATCATACTTGACCGACTCGGCGGGCTTCCTTTAGCTCTTACTCAGGCTGGCTCATACATGCAAGAGACCAACATGTCTGCATCAGCCTATATAGAGCACTATGACAGTACTTGGGAGCGGCTAATGCAAAGGCAAGGACAGTCCCCGCTTGAGGAGTACGGTGACCGCAATGTGTTGGCAACGTGGACGATATCATACGAGCAGGTGCAGAAGCCGAGCAGGGAAGCGGTGTGGCTGCTTAAGCTGTGGGGGTTCTTGGATTACGGCGAGCTTTGGTACGAGCTAGTTGCCGCTGGATCACGATTATTTGAAGAAATGGACATTCCAAGGTGGCTACTTGAAGTTGTAGAGGACGAGCTGGCGTACGCTGAGGCGATAGGTCTTTTGTCGCGCTACTCGTCCGCGGATGCAAGAGAAGGCAGTAACAGCCATTCAATGCATGCGGTGCTGCATCGATGGTGCGGCCGGCTGGTAGATGACAAGGAGCGGCATGTTCTTGGCTGCATTGTAGTGGGCATAGTAGCATTGAATGTTCCGTCTGAATCAAAGGCGGGGTTCTAGAGAAAGCGAAAGCGATTGCTAGGTCATGCTATATGTGCCAGTGGGTGGTTAACAAAGTTGAACTTCGCTAAAGAAGAAGAGACAGCTATGGGCATGATACAAGAGTGGATATATTACAGTCTGGACTATTTTTTTTTTCAAGACGAAGATCGACAAAAAGCAGAGAAAATGTACCAGCGGGCGTTACGGGGCAAAGAGAAGGCATGGGGACCGGAGTCCACATCAACACTCGGCACGGTCAACAACTTGGGCCTTCTCTATGTGGGCCTAGGACGGCTTGATGAGGCGGAGGAGATGTACCAGCGGGCGCTGCAGGGCTATAAGAATGTGATTGGACCTAATCATTCAGAGTGCCAGGTGCTTCAAAGCAGGCTTGTTGTCTTGGCGCAAAGACCTGCACTAGAACGCATTTGACCGTCTTCAATTTTGACGGGCGAAACTCTCGGTCCACATTATTACTAGGTTAAAGAAGCCTTTAGAGCTTAGAAATAGGATGTTTCTTATTTAAACCCTATATTTAACCCTCCGAGGTGTACAGAGACCCTTGTGGTCGCGAAAAGACAGGGGGGTGTTGACGAAGGGTTGATTTTTGGTCCTCATAGTGTAATTGATAACATAGTTAGCATTACAGTAGTTATTATCGGAGACTAGTACACTTATAGAAAAGTGATGGTAGTGCCTTATATATAATTTACAGGTCTATATACCCCTGAAAAAGAAATAGTGGAGGTCCGAAGTGCAAAGTGTCCCGTTACACCGTGCGTCCCGGCACATAGGGACAGACGTTACTTGTATTCATTAATCTCTTGTAAAACACGCTGCCTCTTGAATCTTTAATGTAGAGATAGCTAGTTAGCACTACGAGCTGAGCCGTATTTTCGCACTTTAGTTAACTAAGCGCCTGCACTACACTGTCACAACAACGCTATAGCTACAACAAATGAATTGCCAATTAACTAAATTACTCTCTCCTTCTATCTTTGGCCTTGGAAAGCAGACTCGCGCAAGGTTAGAGCTGGGGCGGGTCGGCCAGCCTCCCTACTCGCGGTGGCAAGATCGTGCTACATATCACTGTAGTTACTGTTACATGTCACACATAAGCATGCATTATTAACTTCCAAGAGATATACTATGCTAAATATGCTAGGTTGTGCCCTTGTGGTGTCTAGATGAAGCCGCATGGAGCGCGCTCCCGTAGCTTCCATTCAGCGCGTTGATATTGGCGCCATTATCGAGCAGCAGCCTTACAATCGACTTAAAGTTTCGATATGAAGCTGCTATGAGCGCACTACCATACTATCCACCCTACGCGTTGACGTCGGCGCCCTTGTCGAGCAGTAGCCTTACAGTCCGCTCGTAGCCGTAATATGAGGCCGCCTGGAGTGCGTTACCGTAACGCCCAACCTGCGCGTTGACGTCGGCGCCATTGTCGAGCAGTAGCCTTACAATTTGCTCGTAACCTCCTGCTGAAGCTACGCAGAGTGCGTTACCGTAGTGCCCACTCTGAGCGTTAACGCTGGCGCCATTGTCGAGCAGTAACCTTACAATCTTCTCGTTGCCTCCAATTGAAGCTGCGCAGAGTGGGGTCCCGTAGTACTCACAGTGCGCGTTAACGCTGGCGCCATTGTCGAGCAGTAGCTTTACAATCTGCTCGTTGCCTCTAATTGAAGCTGCGCAGAGTGCGGTCCCGTCCTGTCCACCCTGCCCGTTGACGTCGGCGCCATTGCTGAGCAGCAGCCTCGCTATCTGCTCGTGGCCTTTATATGAAGCTGCGCCGAGAGCGTTGCCATGCCATCCACACAGTGCATTGACGTCGGCGCCCTTTTTGAGCAGCATCCTCACCATCTGCTCTCGGCCTTGATGTGAAGCCGCGTAGAGTGCGTTGCCGTTGCCGTATCTACCATACTGCGGGTTGATGTCGGCGCCCTTGTCAAGCAGCAGCTTCGCTATTTGGTCATGCCGTGCATATAAAGTCGCACAGAGTGCGTTGCCGTACTTTGTATCCTGTGCGTTGACGTCGGCGCCATTGTCGAGCAGTAGCCTTACAATTTGCTCGTAACCTCCTGCTGAAGCTACGCAGAGTGCATTGCCGTAGTGCCCACTCTGCGCATTAACGTTGGCATACTTGTCGAGCAGCAGCTTTACTATCCCTTTATACCCATACTCCACCGCCACCCCCAGCGGTCTCTCATAGCAGTCACTTGTAACTTGGTCATCGGCTATTTCTCCTAGCAGCTTTTGAGCTGTTGCCTCCTGGCCGTAAAAGGCAGCCCATTCTAACGCTGAGCTTCCAGACTGTCGTATGTTGTGACGGTAGAGATAGGTATTTAGTAGACTGTAAAGGCGGCGGTTAGTTTGTGCAAAGGCGTTAATATCTCTCTCTAATTCTATCTTTTCTGATATGCAGCAGAGTAATTCATTTGCTAAATAAAGTAGAGGCATTTCTGAAGCAGAAGCACCTTAGAGAAAATGTTGAGGTAACCAAAAACAGTACGGAATGTGAGTAAGTTTGCGGAAACGTGTTTTCCATTTATATAGTTATAACAAAATCGCTCTTTGAGTCCATAACGCTGCCCCAACATCTTTTTAACAATACTCAGGTCTATGTTTTCTGACAATGCTTCAACCTCTCGAATCTCCAAGCCCATTACCCCCGAAACAGTTAAGCCCAAAATCGTCCATTTCCCTCATTCTGGCATCCCCTTGCAATTTTTGCTATTCTTAGCTATGCGTTGTATCGTGCCCATGCCCGGGACAAGCCAAAACACCAAAAGACCAACCCAGTTTGACACGGTATAACTCCACCAATATGGGAGCTATCGAAGATACGATTGAAGCAATTGAATCCCTGGGGCCAGGAGAATATTTATCGTATAGGAAAATTGCTACCGCCTATGGTGTGAATCAACGGCGGAATTAGAGGAGGGCGAGGCTTCGTGGCACTTGGGTTTCGTTCAAGATACTAAGAATAAATAAGGGCGGAGTGATTGGAAGCGCCGATACCAATGTTTATTTAGCTAGAGGGAACACCAACCATAAACTGCTACCCGTACTTGCTGACTCTTGGAATACCTAACTTACAAACACATTTTAGTAAGTCGAGCGTAGTGGGGTGAGCACTTACCAACACGACGTATACGAGCCAATCAGAGCTTGAAAAATAAGGGAGGGGACGTGTCTTGATTGGGTGGGCTAGAATTGGGTGCCTGAGCCTAGAGCTTGCGCGCACAGCCATCCTAGAGAGGGGTAGTGTTGCCGAAGAGTGGGTATGAGTCTGTCGGCCATGCAGCAGTCGGTGCTATCAATATCGCTGCGGTGGAATACATATAACTGCGCTCAGAACTCTTTCCGGGGTCATACCTACTCACAGATCTCCGCTCTGAAACTCATTGCCATGCCATACTTGGCCCACGTTTCCCTTCTCGTGCGTGACTACGACGAAGCTATCGCCTTCTACTCCCACCTAGGATTCGAAGTAGTAGAAGATACATTTATTCCCGAGCAGCAGAAGAGGTGGGTTACCATCCGACCTCCGCCTCCCCAACCTCTCTCGAGCGGTACTATAGCCGAAGAACAGACAGGCTCTCCCGATAAGACGTTAGAGGAGGAACCAACGTCTAGGTCTACGTTGGCCTCCTCGCAGAGTTTGACTATCCTCCTTGCCCGTCCCAGCAACGCAGAGCAAGCGGCATTTATAGGAAACCAAACTGGAGGACGAGTTTTTTTGTTCCTTGCGACGGATAATTTTGAAAGAGATTTCAAGCGGTTTTCAGACGCAGGCATAGAGTGGGTACGACCACCGAAGATAGAGGCATACGGGACAGTGGCAGTGTGGAAGGATCTATATGGCAATTTGTGGGATCTGATTCAGTACCATTGACGCATTGCAATAGAACTACTTAGTGTTGGTTATAGGGAAAAACGTACAGCCAGGCAGGAGACGCACTCTCTACTAGTTGCTCGCTCGCCATGAGATACACAACAGCACGGTCTACCAGTACAGCGCTCGACGCCAGCCACTGAGCAAGTACATATAGTGCCCTAAGGGCCTAAACCCAAAACGCTGTTTGAACAAAACCCCTTTCCTGCCAACAAACTCCCCAATCCCCCTCCTTGAGCGCCCTCGTGCCTGTCCTGCCAAACACCCCCCATATACTTCGTACCGCCTTCGCTACCCCTCCCTGCGCATACCGCAGCAGGTCCGGTACGCGCTCCACCATACTAAGCGCTCACTTTACTCGCTTCGTTCTATGAGAAACCGGATCCCAGACGGCTCGTGAAGATGAGCAAGTAATCGTGCATAATCTCGTTAATGATAGCGTCGAGCATGTTGAGTGCGAGGTTGAGGGCCCAGCTCCAATCCTCTTTGTCACATATGCTTAAAGGCTCAACGTCTCTCGCACAATGTTATAGCCAGAGAGGGCGGGCCGTCCTCCCTGCTTGCAGCAGCAAAGAGTAGAGAGGTTCTTCACTAATTTACGTCCCAGAAATGCCACTTATTGGGAACGTCTCAATAGCAAAAAGCAAAAGCGTGAAATAAATAGAGGTCCGCTACTCCGGAGCTGATTGGTCACCTTCTCTCCAACGCAAGTTGTTTACCGGTGAAGAGATTTGTTGGCTTGGTAGTCGTAGAACGAATAGCTCTAGTGCGCCCGACAGTGCTACACCAGCATCCGCATCCCCTAGCCGTTGCCGTCCTCAACGATAAGACACTCCCTTGTATATCCATTAGAGCTTCTCAATTCCGTTGACATCCTTGTCTTATTTCATTCTATCATTCCTGATGCGTAAAGCGGCGAGGCTCCCCTCCTCCGTAAAGGTTTTAGCAATTCTATTTAGTATTTACCGAGACTTAATACAGTTAGGAGCATGCAGTCTATCGAAAAAAACCCATGATACCCCCTGGTCGGTCCATATACTCCGGTTAGGTCTGGTTTGAGTTTGCGCTAGCTATGAACACGACTAGAACTGTGGCATACCTATGTATAGCAGTATTAGTATTGAAGTCTTATATAATATCAACACCTACAGAAGACAGGGGTTACTGGCATTGTTCCGGCAACAAGTATTTCTATGGTTCTCACTTTGGTCAGGGCAGAGAGCACAGCAATGAAAAGAATATCAGAAATTACGACCACAATCGTGCGAACCGCCTTGCTGGCTAGGAAGTTGCAAATTATTGCAGGAGCTAACAGGGATATTAGAGCGAAGAGTGAAATCAAAATTCGAGTGATACTCTCTGTCAAAGAACTGGAGAATATATATACGGACGGGCCATCTGTGACGTTCCGACAAAGGTCCTTCCGTTATTAGCGTCTGCGTATGGGTTGCATTGATAATCTAATCTAACCTTTTGGAACGTCTTGCAGAAACGTACCAGCTTGTCTACTACCCGTGCTTCCATTCGTTCGGAAGCTGCTTCGCGCGAAGGAGCTACGCTAAGCGATTCCGTGTATCGTGTTAAATATCCTGTTTCTGTTCTCGCTAGACAGGCATTGTTGTCGACCCAATTTTGCAAGCTTAACATCATGGAGCAAGTAGTGGATATAACGCCACAAGAATCTGTTCATCTAGGGGGTAGGCTAGGGATCTTGAGTTCTATGCTCGGTACACGATTTCAGCGGACTGGGTCAATGGGCGATATCAACCGTGCCGTGGATGCTGCCGACATGGCAGTTCAATGCTACTCCCCGGGGCCACCCTAATCGAGCCATGTACTGGAACAACCTTGGGAACTTTCTCGGCAGGCGATTTGAGCGGACTAAGTCAATGGACGATATCAACCGTGCCGTGGATGTTGCTGACATGGTGCTCCTCAGGACCACCCCGAGTGAGCTGGTCACTTGAACAACCTTGGAAACTTGCTCGACACGCGGTTTGAGCGAACTGAGTCAATGGAAGATATCAACCATGCTGTAGATGTTGCCGACATGTCGTAGAGTTGCTCCTCAGGACCACCCTGAGCAAGCTAGCTACTTGAACAACCTTTGAATCAGGCTCGGCAGGCGGTTCAAGCAGACCGGGCCAATAGGCGATCTCAACCGTGCCCTGCCCTGTTTCAAGAAAGGTTGGAGTTGTCGCGGTTCTCCGCCCTCTATGCGCATTCGCCTGGCTCAGGGTGCCGCTGATATTCTTGCCTCCCAACAAAACTGGGATGAATCATGTAGTTTCCTGCAAGGCGCTGTGGAGCTTCTCCCAACCACTAGCCCCGCGGCTATTAGACAATAATGACAAGCAGCATATTCTTGCGCAGTTTGGAGGCTTAGCTTCTATAGCTCCAGGTATCTCTCTAAAAGCGGGGAAGAACGTGCAGCATGCCTTACAGCTCCTAGAGCTGGGCCGCTGTGTTATTGCCGGTCTCGTATTGGAAATGCGCACAGATATTTCTAAGCTTAAAGAGCAGCATCCCCAATTAGCGGCGAAGTTTGAATCTCTTTGGAATGAGTTAGACTTACCTTCTTGTGCGGTAGCTCTAATAGGCGGTGCAGCACCTTTGTGGAAATCCTAAGCTGATTGGCGGCTTAAAACAGAGCAAGAATTTAATATAATTATTATAGAAATACGCAACTAGCCTAAGAGAAGAAGAGCTGAAAGAAAAGTCTCAGCAGCTATTAGTTGGATCCCCGCCAATATTGCAATGGCTGTGGGATGTTGCTGCGGGCCCTGCCCTCGACGCACTAGGATACCAATACCCACCCTAAAAAATAGCTGCTTACTTCGTGTATGGTGGATTCCTACAGGAGTACCCAGCCATTTTCCAATCCACGCTGCTGGATTTCATGCCAAAGGGTCAACTAAGACTGTGCTCGATAGGGTCATGTCATCGTATGGCTCATCCGTAAAAGCGCTGGTATACGGGCGTCAATATAGCGCTCGTAGAGCCGCCGAATCTGCTTCAGGCCAGGCTCTCCTAGTTGCTATGCAACAGACTCTAAAACACTCAGCCCTCCCTTTCGCCGCTCAAGACGTGGAAATGTTGGCCAAGCTCTGCCCGTCGCTACAGCTTAAAGCGGTTATGCCACTACGACGTAAGGAAGAAGTTTTAGCACGCTTGCAAGCCTGCGAAATTTTCCACTTGCAAGCCATGGATGCTCGGACCCCTTAGACCCTTCACGAAGCTGTCTGCTGCTGGAAGGAAAACCCACTAACCGTAGGAAACTTTCGTGACTTCAACATCCAAAAGAGCTCCCCATTCCTCGGCTATCTGTCAGCCTGCTCTACTAGCACCAACAAGGTGAACAATCTTGCTGACGAGGCAATCCATCTAACGAGCGCATTTCAACTTGTGGGATTCCGACACGTTATCGGAACGCTCTGGGAAATATCCGACAGCCACTGTGTGGGCGTGGCTCGGGTAGTGTATGAGACGCTCCGAGACGAAGGGATGACAGACATGGCGGTATGTTGGGGCCTCCATCGGGCGGTTAAGGCGCTGCGAGACGGGCAAGCCGAGTCGATCGAAGAGGTGAGGGATGCAGAGCTTAGCGATGAAGAGCTTGGCGATGGGGAGCTTTGCGATAAGGGTCGTAAGGATATGCAGAGCCCGCTATACTGGGCTCCGTACATTCACTTTGGCATCTAAGTATTGGGTAATGCAGATTCGGATTTCATTTAAAGCGAATTCGGATTAGAGGCGAGTTATTGGGCAAGGTTTTATTTTGTTCTCGTTGTGTATTGTTTCTTATAGAGAGTAGAAAGCTAGAAGATATGGTTCAGTGCTAGAAGTACTGGACCCAGTGAGGCATTGCTCCTGATAAGCTAGCCTACAACAACGCCCACATAAACATGGGTAATTGTGAGATCTCTACATAACTCGCTATCCAGCGGGCGGCCTGCCAGGCCCATAGTTATAAGTACCTTAAAGTAGACCGAGTATATAGGACGGAAGCACAAGCCATGTAAATAACACTAACTATCTAGTACAGCCACTTCCTTCAACATTCTTCATAACCCTCACGGAAAAGTCGAAGGAGTGTATGTGCTGCTTCTTGATGCGCGGCATGGGTTTGTTGTTGGTACTGGCTATATAAGGGTCCTTAACTACGGCACGGAATTGTCTAACCCGGGACCACTTGTAAGCTGGTGTAGGTTGACTCTAGTGACGTGCTTGGGCGTGGTGTCCGACTGAAGGCAAAGTAGGGCCGCGTCAAGGACGTCTCTCATGCTCCGGAAGCGTGTTTTGCCGGATATTCCTGTAATATCTTCGGGACCCTTGTCTAAGGTTAAATGGGTGACAGGAGCTGGGTGGTTTTATGGTAACGAAAAATAGATGTTTTCCCAAGTTTCAGTCTTCGCAACACTAGTTGAGCCCCTTGCGTGCTTGACCTAGGAACTTCAAGGTAGCGAAGGCGTATCAAGCCCTAAGTTTTTCAACTTCCAGTATCACACGAAGGCGATCGTGCCAATTTTGACCGGCATCCACACCCATTCGATGCAGCCAAGTACGCCACTCTGCATCTACCCAAATCAACACATCACATACACACAGCGCACCATTCCTCAGAGGAAAAAAAGACTATGCATAAACTACTCCGCCTACCAACACCAAACACGGGTATATAGGTAACTACATGAAACCAACGCCTTCAAATCTCCGCCCCAAGCCGCGTAAATGCGAAACAAAAACCGTATACGCCACCCTACGTGTACGAGCTACAAATGAAAGAAAAAAAGCTTGTAGAGAGTACTTGGGCAAACTAAGTCTCCGCCTCGGCCATAATCTGCTCGCCCTCATCCAACATCTCCACGACCCGCTTCAAATTGCCAATCATCTCCCTCGCCTGCCCAACAAGCAGCAGCTTCTCCGCATTCGCCGGCAAGCCCAGATACGTCGGGGGCTCGCGCTCTGGAAGGTCGTTGACCCAGGTCATGAAGTCCCTCCAGCTGGTGGCGCTTGGCAGCTCCAAGCCTATACTGTGCTCGGTGTCCTTGACGATTTTGAAATGATCTTCGAAGGCGGCGGGAGTCATGCAGTCAGCGATGATGGCTGCGAGCGCATTCCAGTCGCCCTCGTCGTCGATTTTGCCGCCGTACATCTCAGTCATGAGTATGCGCAGCATGTCCCATGGAATTTTGGCGGGGGCGATGTTGGAGCGACCTTGGGCGACGGAATCGATCCACGTGTCGATGATGAAGCTGCAGCATTCGTACTAGAATATATTAGCATATTATATAATACAAGCGTGGGAAAAAAGCTTACATCGCTGTCATTGAATTCCCAGAATCCTTTCCAGCCGAGTGTAGGCGCGTAGCGTAGGCGCTCTTGGATCACGGCGTGCAAGAAGGAGAGAACGAGGTATACGCGCGCCTTTTCGACGGGGGACTTGGCTCCCTTTTGGGCGAGCGAGGATAAGGAGTCTTTCATGTTGGCGCGGATACCAGCTGGTTGCTCGTACGAAAGGACACGCGAGGCGCGGAGCAGGTTAACCGGGATCTTGGGGCTCGTCTCCATGGACAAGAAAAGGCGGAAGTCAGGGTTGGGCTTGAGTGACTCGAGCCTCTTCTCCAGTGACTGTAGCCACTGAGGAGCGAGATGAACGTTCTTGATGAGAACCCAGTTTCCAGTTGTGGCGGCGTTAGCAATGGCCTTGTCCGCTGTTGCTGCAGCTTCGTTCGAGCCCATGGCGATATTGGAGCACGTGACGCGTTCGCGTTCAACGAGGTTGTCGACCTTGTAACTAGCGTCGAAGCCAGGGCTAGAGCTGAGCGCCACGGGTGTAACGGCAGTGACTTGATTGACAATGTCTCCGAGATCGCCGCTGATGTCAAGTATACCCTTGCCAAACACTTCGGTAACAAAGCGCTCAACAGCAGGAACGAATCGGTCCACGCGGAATAACTTGACGAGGATGAGAGCACGCAGGTGCTTGTCGAGATTGTTGAGGTTGTCCGGCCAGACCTGGGGTACATGTTGATCGCCCAGCTCTTCAGTGAGGAACGCATTCCAAGCGCTAGATTCGACCTTCTCAAGTTGCTCCTTGAACAACGGCAGCTTCGAGACTCGCTGCATCGCCTCATCCTTGCGTTCAGGTTGGGTAGATACATCGATAGCATCCAAATCGATATCGAGTAGTTTGTCAATGAGTGTCTTGTCCATCTTGTAAGGCGCAGCCTGCACAAGAAGCATAGCAAACGTGACGCGATCCTTCTGTAACAACGACAACGACGTCCTGCGATACGCATCCACAAAGAGCTCCGTGGTAATCTGGTCGATGCGCGCAGCATGCCCGGCAATCGCCGAATTCCTCACCTTGCGCAGCACCGTCTCAAAGATCTGAGTAAAGTACTGAAGCGAGAATTGGTAAAAGTGATTGAGGTGATGAAGTTGTTCCAAGACGGCGAAGATAGCCGAGCATGAACGAGCAACCACTGTGTACTCCTTGGTGATGTTTTCGACTTCTGTCATGACTCCCGCTGTTTCGGATACCTTGTCTGAAATCTCTCCAGCCTCCTTCTTCAACGTCTCGAGAGTTTCAATAACGCGGTCGTCATCGAGGATGTTGCCACGTGACTCATTGAGCGCTTGCAGAAGTCGCTTCTCAAGTTGTCGTAAATGCACAGCGAATTCACCCTGCATCTTGATAAGATTCGATCGCCGTTCATCAACATCCGGGCGTTCAGACTTGAGCACCTCATTCAGCGTCTGAGTCTGCAGGCTGCTCTGTGTAACCGTGAAATTGACAAAAGTAGTTCGACTGCAGATATCCGGTGCGAAATTGGCTGAGGGGTCGCGCGTTGAAAGATACAAGCGGAACGAAGGCGAGAAATCAATTTCCTGTTTACCAAGCTGGATAAGAACACGGCCTCCAGTCTTTTGATATTCCTTGTTGAGAACATGGTTGAGGATGGGATCCAAATGCTCCGCATCCTGTATCAAAATCGGGTTGCCGAAACGCAGAGAGCTCTCGAGCTGCTTGGTAAACGAATCGTCCAAAAAGCTTGTGACAGTGAGACGACGATCCTTGCACTCGTTCTGCAAGAACTCTGTCGTCCTGCCAGATGGGTCGATAATGAGAGGATAACGATTGAAGCGTTGGAGAATAATGGCGTTTTCAGTACACAAGTCGTCGACCGGAAGGCCATTGTGTTGCCAAGTGAGGCGATCGTCGGCTGTCGAAAGATACTCGGTAAAGGGGTTTGTCGTCTTGTAGCTGATGCCCGAGTACTTGAGGTGTTCATACCAGTCCTCGGTCAAAGCCTTCCTGTACTGTTGATCGTAGTACCCAGCATACGCAATGAATGCAGCAGCAACCATGACATCGCCGACGATGGTATCGATCTGAGAATCGAAGGACTTGCTGCTCTGTTCCCAGCGCTGTTGTTCGGAAGACAAGCTTCTCTGCAGGCGCTCACTGCGCTCGACCTTGAACTTGACATTCGCCATCTCCGCCTTGATAGCCTCCATTTCACTGACGAGTGCTCGGTACTCAATCGTGTACTTCTCAATGCTGTCCTCGAGTTTCTTAACCAGCACCTGCGTCTGGTGAGCATCTTCCTCCGTCTTCTGAAGCTCTGCTTGTAATTCTGCGACCTCGTTGCGTAGGGGACCAACGCGATCGAGAATGTCGGAGTAGGTTACTTGGGCAGAGACCCATTGGACAAGAGGACCACATGCCTTGGAAGCACGATTGACCTTCTCGACCGTAAAGTCGTCCTTGGATAGATACTCGTTCTGCATCTTCCTGCGATGTGCCGCCGTCATCTGCCTCGCGTTGTCGAACTGCACAATGCTCGCGATGAAGTCATCGCGCCTTACAATAGACACAATGCTCTTCCATGAATCGGGCTTGTGGCCGAGCAAAGTACAGACAGCTTCCAACGCCAGCTTGACACCCGCGGGGGGGTTCTGCATGGACCGCACCTCGGTAAGGTGTTGACGCTTGATGTTCTGCACACTCTTCATCGCCTCCACGACCGCTGGTTCTGCAGCAGCCAAATCATGTTCCACAACCTGTTGTCGTTCTTGGATCATTTCCTTGTCTTTCTCCAATTGTGCGGAAATCTTGATAGATGACTTCTTCTTCGCTTCTGCCTCCGTCTGGTCCGCCACCATTCGACTCAGCTTCTCCTTTGCCTCCACCTCCTTCTTCGTCAATTGTGTATCCTTCTCCGCTAAACTCGACCGCAACTCTTGCACCTTCTCCGTTGTCTCCCGCAGTTTCTCAAGCCCCACATTCAAATGCCTCTGCTGCTCTTCCAAATCCTCGCGCTTTTCATTATACAGCTTGACATACTGCGCTACAAAGTCAAGAAAGTGGCGCGGCGTAAGGAACATCTTGCGGTTCTGCGTCCGCTGGAGCTTATCGTTTTTGGTTTTGAGCGAGTGGTGCACCGCAACCATGGCATTGACCACGCTCTCGCGATGTGACGGGGGAAGATTGAGGCCCCGATATGCGACAGGAATGCTATCAGGTGCGATGTAATTCGGGCGGTCCAGATCAACAGATTGGGTCAGCTCGGTGCCGACTTGGTACAGCGCCTGATCCGACCAGTCTCCAAACCAGTTGAGCACGCAACGATTGAACAAGGCCGGACTCGTCGCCGCTTTGCTCGACAGCCCTTCCTCGGGTGGGTTCATCGTGAATACAACATGCAGATTCTTGACAATCTGGTCCGTAAACCACTTGTACAGTTCCTCCTGAGAGTCGAGGATCGTCCCTTGTCGCTGTGCCCCCTCTTTAATCGCCGTCATCAATGCCGCATACTCGTCTCCCTCGAACAGACCTGGCACCTCCGCATTAGCAAGCAGCGTATTCATGCGCTCCAGGAAGCCCGAATCCAGGACATTCGCCTCGTCCATGATGAAGCATATTTTCTCGCCCTTGCAGCCACACCGCCGAAGCACGTTACGCAAGTCCTCGTCGAAATCCTCACCGGAGTATTTGCCGTGTACCTTGATCTGGTACACGCTGAGACCGTTCATCCACGCGACGAAGCGGGAAAGTGTCGTTTTTCCGGAGCCGCTGACACCGATGAGGATGAGATGGCCTTGTGGTTGGCGGAACACACGATCGATGCGTAGTACATGTTCGAGCACGTCGTTGAACAGGATAAGCGGTACATCCACCTCTTCCTCACAGAACGTCTTGAGACGCGCCTTAACGAATTCGCGAAGCTGTTCGCGCTCGACGGGGATATAGTTCTTTGAAAGCCAGTTGGAGAAGAGGATTGGGCCGCCAAGCGCTTTGCCTTCGTCGATAGTGGGAAAGTGTTCGAGGGCAATTCTGTGGACGCAGTCCTCGGTCCATTGTCGCTCGTCCTCCGCAATAAGACGATCCTGGAATAAGCGGAGCGCTTCGTGGGCCCAGATACGTACGAGGCCCTCGACTGGTAGCGTCTCCAACGGACGTAGAGCCTCGTATATACCACGCACCCACCGCGTCAACTCACGCGGCGAGTACACATAGTGGGGTTGTATATCTGGAGTAAACCGCCTCTGCGACTCGGCATACAACTGCACCATAGCCTTCGTCAACGCATCCGAGTACCCACGCAACGTCGGAATAATCTTAAGCACCGCGCTTGTAAACGTGCCGTAAATCTGGTGTAGTGACTGCTCGCCGGGATAATCGACCATGATAAGCGGCGCATGGCGTAGGAAACGAAGACCCATGGGCGTACGCCCAGCATCAGTTGGAGGATTACATGCGCCAACGAATTGGATGCGATCGAGCGAAACCCACGTCTTGTCCGAGGTCCGCCAGAACCCGTTGTGCTCAACAAGCTGGCGCAGGAACGAAATGGCGCGCTGCGTGCCGTACTTGTCGGGGGCGGGCAAGTTGATTTCGTCGCAGAAGATGATGAGCCATCGGCCGACCTGCGTCGGCGTCAATTGTACGCCATTCAGCGTCTTCTTGTACTCGCAGTACTGCTCGAAAGTCTTGATGAGCAGATCCGGTGTCGTCGCACTAGAGAAATTGAGGCCGACAACTTGCATATTTGGTAGTTTACGAAGCGCGCTGAAGAGGGTCATGGTCTTTCCGGATCCAGGGGGACCGCACAGTAAGAGCGGCTTGTGCTCCGCGAGCCAAGAATAAAGTACATCTTCGTGGCGTACGGTGTCGAGTGTAGGAATGACGACGTCAGTCTGGACAATGGAATGAGTGTTGACTTCGACGTTGGGAACCTGGTTCTGCCACATGTCCCAATCTGGCTTGTCGGGCTTGACATCATAGTCAATGAGCGACGTGCTCTCATTCAGCGTTGGTAACTCCACATCCGTGAGACCGGCAATAAGGTCGCCGAACTGTTTACGATCGGAAAGAGGGCAGTCACCAACCAGTGCCCAAACAATAGCAACAAGGAGCTTTTTCGCAAGATATGTCTCCATTTTATCGTCCTCCAGCGGGAAGTCCTGGTGCTGGACATTGTATTCCAGAACATTGCGACAAGCTTTATTTAGCAGTGAGAACAGAGTGTTCAGCGCGCGAATATCGGTGTACTCCATTATATGCTTGAATTTCCTCGCCATGCTAAGTGCCTTCTCGATAAAGCGATCCTGCGTAAGTTTGATATGCAGGAAATCAGCGACAAGACTCTGCGTTGCAAGAGTCTTCTGCGACATCTGGCCCGGCGCGACAGAGTCATCCTCGATATCTTCGAATGCCACGCTCTTGAGATGTTCAATGTAGTTCTTGATCATCATGTCGACTTCGACGGTATCATCACTGAACCAGACCATACCGCAGCGAGACACGGTGGCCAGAGTGGCATATTTGAGGGTCTCGACTTCGAACATGATACGGACGTTTGATGGCAGGTTGAGACGCTCACCGTTGGGCAGAGTGAGGAGCTTATTGTCGTCGAGAACAGAGTTCAAGTTCTCAACCCACTCAGGATCGACGTCGCCGTCGAACACGATCCAATGCCTCTTGCTATCCTCACCACGCAAATTATCCACAATCTTGCGAAGAATACTGGTGAACAGCCCGTCCGTCCACTCGCGCGTCGTGCTGTCCAGTGTTCCGTATAGCTGTTCCTTGTTCATGACTTTGGGATCAATGACGTGGCATACACCTTCCACGCCTTCGACAGCTTGTAGCGCAGAGAGCAGTGTTCGCCACGCAGCAGACTTGCCAGAGCCAGACGATCCAACCATCATAACACCATGGTGCAGATTCTGAATCTGGTAGAGCTGAAGAATCTTCGTCATCCAAGCATCGCTGACGACCAACTTCGACTCAGCAGCACACTTACGAATGGCCTCGGTCAACTTATCCAATGGTGCAGGAACGTACTCGACGCCAGGGAACGATTCTTCCTGGATCATCTTCATTGTATCGACGTCTGCACGAATAAGCTTCGGCGCCATGGTTTCTCGCAGACTCTGGATGATAATTTGAGGCTCCATCTGCGCTACATCTGCGGTTTGCGATTCCTCTTGCACAGCGATGCGCGCGCGCTTGAGTCCACCAGAGCTGACGAGCACACTCTTCAGCGCACGTAGTCCAAAGTCGTAATGAGCCTGCTTGGATAGTCCAGCCGCGCACTTATCAAAGAAAGGCACGACCTGCTTAGAAAGCTCCTTGGCTTGCGTAAAGCCCTGAGAGTAAAGCATGACTTCAGCAATAAGCTCCTTGTCAGGCTTCGACATAGCGATGCTACGGAACAGCTTCTTCAAGTTGTCAGGTAAATTCGAACGTCCAGCATACCCAGGATTCATCGTGATGAAAACACCTGTGTTACCATTAACCCTGAGTTGGCGGCCAATTAGCTCGATCTGCGCCTTTTCGTCCTCCACAACTTTTCGCAAGCCGAGCTGGATGTTTTGGATTTGCTGCGAGACGGCGGAGAGAATACGTTCCTCGAGACGATTGAACTCGTCGAAACAACCCCAGGCGCCGACTTGGCAGATACCGAGGAAAATACGGCCCATGGCTTGGAAATCGAAAGTGTCGTCACAGCAGAAGACTAGTGTGAAGCGACCAAGTTGTACACCAAGAGCCTTGACAGACTCTGTCTTTCCGGTACCAGCAGGTCCATAGGGCGAGCCACCGAGTCGTTGGCAAAGTGCTTGTGTGAGAGTGAGGAAACAGCGATCAGTAAGTGGTGTCCGCACAAGGCGATCTGCAACACCTAGGTACTCGAAACCGTAGTCGAGCGTAGCATTCGCCATCTTGATCTTAAGTCGCACCAATAGATCATTGCCCGGCTCATAGACGTAACGCATGCAAAGGAGCCACATGTGGTGTGTTGGCGAGCGCGCCCCAACCTTTTGCAGCTTGTGAATGACATCTCGCTGGTGCACAAACTCTGTGATGAGATCCTCGTATTTCCTGCGCTGAATGGGTTCGAGATCGCCGAGGACGGCGGTGGCAAGGAATCGTAGTAGGTTGACTTGCTTTTCGTAGAGTTGAGGTAATGCAACACCTTCATCAACCAAGGCCTTCTCTACAACAGCCGTCCAAGCCATCTGGGTACCAAGCACGACAATTTGAGCAGGATACTTGAAGAGATAGCTATTGAACGCGTCTGAATCGATCGCATCACTCGACAGCAGCTCTGCAAACTCCTCGTGCGCTTCGTAGGCCAACTCAGCGAGCGTGGACTTCATATTTGCCTCGAGCGCACCAAGCCACTCGTTGATTCTCGGCGTCTTGACAAGATTGATCTCTTTCCTCAGCATAACTCTCTCGCCCTCCTTCGACGTAATGCCGCGGATAACGCCATCCTCATCTGTGATCAGGCCAGAAATGCCCGCAAACATCTTCCTAAGATGCTTAGCGATACGCAGGACATCATTGCTATTGCCGATGATTTCCAGTAGGTCTTCGTCACCCACGAAGTAGAAACGTGGGAATGACACACGTTCGCGTTCCAGATACTCTCCGAGCGCTTTCTGGATCTTGTTGAGCAGCTCGGCGAGACGCTCGAGGGACTTTTGGACACCAGAGATGTTGAGCACTTCGAGAACGAAGGGCTGACGAGAGACTTTTTTCATAACGGACAAGAACTCAGAGTTGATGTTTTGGAAGCGGGAGGATTCCATTGGCAGAAGGTGCTTGATGTCTGCATTGCCGGTGAATACACCTTCGAGGTATACCCATTGGCGTTGTACGTCGATCCATACGTCGAACAGAACATGGACGCGATTCAATTTGTCTTCCCACGACGAGGCTTCTTCTTCGAACTCCTTGTAGTATGGTGAGTGGCGCATAGCTTGCAGCGAATTGAGATTCTCGCTGCATTTGGCGAAAAGATCGTCCCAGCCACGAATAAGTCGGCACTTGTTCTGGTAATTGACTTGTTCGAGGGCGTAATTCTGCCAGGTTTCGCGGACCTGCTTGAGGAACTCTTCGAGAGCCATCTCACCTTGTGCTTGAGTGATGACATCCCGAATGATCTTCTCACTCGGACCGAGCTTGAGATCCCATACGTCGCCGAGAGTCATGGCAATGGGGGAGTATCGCTTGTGGGGTCGGAGTTGCTTGAATATCCTAGTCCAATGTCGCTCGCGAACAGCGTCAGATCGCAAGTCTGACAGAATTGCATTTTCCTTGAGGAGCTGTTTGAGCGTGCTCTGGACGTACTCGAACGCCTGGTATTGTCGCATACGACTCGGCATGTCTTTGCTCATCTTGATGAGGTTATCAATGTTTTGGCGGAGCCTACGAGGCTGAATGCTATTCCACAGGACCTCACGAAGATCATTAATGCTAGCCCAGATTGTGCCAAGCGCAGACCAGACCGATTTGAGGTCCTGCACTTCTTCCAGGAGTGTCTCAAGCGCGTTCTCAGGCGATGGAGGCAATCCGAGGGCTTCCTTAGCCTTCGAGATATTTCCAGATTCAGTCTGTAGTTGGTTGAGCTTCTGGTCAAACTTGGCAAGAATGGCCGACGCCTCAGCTGGTGGCAGGTTGCCGGCGACAGGTTTGTCTTCCGCCCATTCTGCGGTGATGTCAGAAATCTTTTGATTGACCACCTTGTCCTCGGCAGCAATCTTAGCTCGCAGCGCGTCAGCTTGGTCGTTGGCAATCTTCGTCTTGCGATTCAAGACTTCGTTGAGTGTCTCCCACTCATGATCGATCTGTTCCATTTGCAGCCAGTCCGATGGGAATTGATAGCGCTGACGTGCCAATGTCGCCTGCCCTTGTCGGAATGTGTCCATCTCTGGCTCCCATTCCATGACTTTCCTCTTGCACTGCTGAACGGTAGTGATGAACGATACAGCTTGTGCAGTAGACGAAGCCTCGAGGGTTTGTAACTCAAGATCCTTGCGCGCTTTCTCAATTTGAACGTAGACATCATTCATACGCTGACCAAGCCCGCTAGCAAACTTGGTGAGAATCTCCTGCTGCCACTGGTCGTACCTGGCATTGACCTTAACTTGAACCTGGTCGTAGTCAACAGTGACATAACCGAAGCGGCGACTGATATCAGAGTTGTCGAATGTAGCACGAGTCTTTCGAATCTCTTGAAGCAATTGAAGCCATCTGGACAAATCTTCACCCAGAATCTCGTAGACATAGTCAGACTGCAGATCCCATAGCGACTGAAATTGCAACCACTCATCAACATAAGACGCAATGTCTCTGAGCTTGCCTTCAACCGCTCCGTACACTTCCACTAACGAGTCTGTGCAACGGCTTGGTAGGTCAGAGAATTGGTTCAGCGAAGCGTCATCGTTGGCTTCTAGTCGTATTTCGTATCGCGATGCTTTGATTCTCTGGAGCGTGCAGATGATAGCAAGCCATTGCTGCAGCTGTTCAAGCCAACTCGCTCGTGCGTATTCAACCGGTGGGCTAAGGTAGATGACCTGATTGCGCATGGTAATCTCTAGTGTCAAACGAGAAAGTGTCGGTTTTACCTCAGACAGCTCAGTTGGGGCAGGTTGGCTAACGGGTCGACGCGTCTCATCCTCGTCATCAATGTTGTTGAAAACTTCTATCCACAAAGAAATAGCTCGTTTGAGACGCACGAGCAAGATTGCCTCGATCCGTGCATTCATCTCAACGACCCATGATGTAAGGTTGGCGTAGTTCTCCAGGTTGAGCTGATCGATTTGCTTCTGAATGGTCTCCAGGTTACGTTGGAAAGCATCCTTGTTGTATGGGCAAGTCTCCAGCTCCTTCAGTGCCTTCTCAATCGTCCCATTGATGGCTACGAGCCCAGCAACCTTAGTTTGCAAGAGGGATGTGGTGGAGGCGAAGTCGCGAACAAACTGGACATGCTTGCTCTCACTTCGAACACTGCCCGCTCCGGCTGGAAACCCAGATTGGCGGACATGCAAGTCATAGGCGTGTACGAAGGATTCCCACTTGAGAGGCACACCCTTGCCAACAAGGGCCTGGACATCGTTGACGTAGTTGTTGAGCAGAAGCGCTACTCCAGCCATCTCAGAGATTGAACGCACAGTCTGGGTATAAGTGCGCACACTCTCCATGAGGCTGACGGCATAGGGATAGACACGCTTGGCCTCCTTCGAAATGTTGTTGATACCGTGAGGAACCTGGTAGCCGCGCCATGTCAAGTTCCGGACCTCCTTGAAGAGAGCAATAACCTGGCCATCGAAGTTGACATTGAGTTCCAGAATGTTGCCTGCAGCACGGTTCTTGCTGACGAGGAAGAGACGTCCCGATATCGAGAGTTTCCTGCGCGCAACCTCTTGCAGCCATGATTCAAAGATAGGGCGTGTATCAAGCTTCTTCTTGAACATGCTGCTCTCAGCCTGCAACTTCTGACCCTCCGAATGAAGCGCCCAGTCCTTGCCCAGAATATCTTCGACTTTGCCCATGTAGTTCTCAAGTTGCGTTTCGATCTGGCGAGCCCAGATAACGGCACCAGATACGGGAGGAAAATCGCGAAGCTGCGCCATAGCATGCGCCTCTGAGTTTCCATATTGCCGCTTGAAGCGCTCATGCAGCGCCGAAATGTCCTGCTTGACATTCTCAATCAGCTGGGACTGATACTCTGAGATAGCACCCCGAATCTTCGGTCGCACAAACAGTGGATTGAACTTGGAGAAGACGCGGAACATCTCACTAGCGGTCTTAGCGGTACCGAGACGATCCCTGAGCCTAGCAATGATCGAGTTTTCCACACGAGAAGTGCGCTCATTGTACTTCTGCTCGGCCTGTTCGAAAAGACGAGTGCCTTCAGGCGAGACATCGAGGACATCGACATCTTTGAGGACGTCGTAAGCCTCCTTGACTTCCTTGACTGCGTCCACATCACCAATCTCCTCGACGATGACTGCTTCCTTCACCGAGGTATCGGACATGGACGACTGCGAGCCTAGAACATTGACAATGGTTCGCTGTAGCTGCTCGTGATTCTTGCGGAAGGTCGTGATGTATCGGATGCGCTCCTCGGTCTCTTTGTGGCGAGCTGCAATCTTGATTGGGATGAACTTCTCGTTTCTCCGCCTCGTCACTTCACGCGCAACATTGGTGAACTCCTTGACGTTCTCCTCCCATGTTCGCCAGATGCTCTCTGCCACGGCCATGATAGCCTGAAACTCGGGATAGTCCATGTGCATCAGTGTCTTGCCATGAAGCAATTTGTGGAGTTTCTCATCGAGGTCGCCAGATATGGCTTCGACTAGTGGCAGAGCTCGTCGAACAGGGTACGGGCAAATGCGCAGCTTCTTGTTCATGTGGCCGAATATTGCGTTGATGGCCTCCTGGACAGCTTGTAAAGATGTAGCGGAGAGGAGCTGGTCGAGCGGAAACTCGCGCATCAGCTGATTGTACTTCTGGACCAAATCTGTGCTTTCCTTCAGCCCAGTATCCGCGCTAAAACTAACTGTGGCCTGGAAACGCTTCGCATTTTTCAGCACCTCCAGAGTTAGTCTGACACCAGGGCTGCCAAGCTGTCTCTCAATGTCCTGCAGGCGGCTCTCCATCGACAGCCAAAAGTTGATTTCCTGCATTGCCTGCCCTTTCGAAACATCGCGCGTAGTCTTAGTAATGGTTTGTATCGACTTAATCCAGCCATTGACTGTAGCCTGGAGTCCGTTGAGGAAGCTGCTGTCATGCAGAATCGTAGGTGGAATGTGCTCGGGGGATGGTTTCGAGCCATCCTTCTCAGCTTCGTCGAGCGCATTCTGTATAAGCGGATGCAGCGGCAGAAGCAGCTCTGGAATCTCAGCATTCTGCTGCAAGTGTCCAAAGCTCAACGCCAGCTCGGCCATCTTCTTCTTGGCCGCAGAAATGCCCGTTCTAGCATCATTGTCACCCTTGTTGTAGGTTCCGGCCGAGGTACGCTGGCTCTTGGTGTAGACATCAAAGTACGGCTCAACCGTAGATTGCATCAAGGATTGAAGAAATTCATAGGGCGTGCCATCTTGCGAGGACGCATTATTAGAAAATATAAAACCGGGAAGAGTGGAAATGTGAACTTGGGCGCTAAGGGGTATCGCAGGGTCTAAGGGTATCGGTCGCTTCGAAATGACAACAAACGCCGCGCAGGTGGGAGGAGCCGCGAGTTCGGAGGAGATGGTGTAGGTGAAGTGCTCGGCGACGCCTGCGGTTTGTCAGTACAGTCGTCTGGATTTGGCTGGAGTGCATGTACCATTTGGCCCGTCTATTCCGTCTATGTGAGGCTCGGTGGCTCTACTCTTGACCACGTAAAGGGTCGACTGTCCCTCTGAAGCAAAGCGCAGGCATCGCTGCAGCGTATCGTCTTTCCGTGCGGTTGAGAACAGGCTGCCAGGGGTATTTAGGTCGTCTCTGGTGGCGCCCAGATTGACCTCGAGGACCTTTTCCAGGTGCTCGATGATTACGTTGGCGTCGATTGCGGGTGGTGTGGGACTGGGCGTGCGTATAGTGCCGTTGGCCGCCCCTGGGGCCAGCGGTCCCTCCATGTTGATTGTTTAGTGGTGATGTCGGGGCGGAGACATGTGATATCTCGCTTCCAGTGGGACAGGAAGAGAGAGTGCGCCTAGTAATGGAGACTATGGCGGCTGACGGGTCCCGGGCGTGATGTGGTGATGGATGCGGTCGGTGGTGGTCGTGTCTCCCGAATAAGTTCCCTGGAGCTTGAGTCGCGTCGACGCGGCCAGTGCACGCCTTGCCCGTCTGGATCACTCCCGCCCTTGCTGGGCACCGCCGCAGGGTATCGGCAAGTTTGCCCTCTGATTGGTTCCTGAGTCTGAAAACCTCCGCAACGATGACACAACATCTGCTGGCCACGCAGTGTCGCAGACGTGTTTGCGGGGTCTAACCTGACGCTGGCCTTTGCTCGACCACATGCCAAATCATGCCAGTTTTGACAACCATCCTGAGTGAGGCGACACATTCGTTCACGCGGCACGCACGTGGCTTTCATTTCGGCTGGCACCAACTCGGCTGATCGTCTCCTCTATGCTCATTTCATTTACCCATGCTTGTTAAGGACCAGGTACTCCACAATATTACACTCATTCAAGCTACCACATCACACCGGTCAGCATCGAATTCAGCCATACTCTGAAAATCAAGCGCCGAGTTCAAACGGTACTATCCCATGCGCTGTTGGATTCTACCTACGTGGCGGATTGATTGGCTCATTGACCGAAGGTTGAATCCAACAGCGCATGGGATATCAGGCTTTGAAAGGTCACGTGAGTGGAAAAAAAGTTCTAATACGTCTTGTACATCATAGCTTTTGATTCATAATAAAGAAAAAGCATTGAAATCCAGGTTTTACGGCACTGTCGTATGTTTGGGGCGTCTTTGCACCCACGCCACATCATATATCATGTGATGGTGTTCAGATCAATGTCACAGCAAATTGTCATTCCGCACTAAGGCACCTGAGAAGGAAATTCGGACGACTCTCGATCTAGGTGGACGCAATTTGTATCAATCAACAAGGTACAGAGGAAAAGGAACGACAAATTCCGTTAATGGGCAAAATAAACTCGGACGCAAGTTTGGTCTTTATTTGGCTTGGGGATGGCACTGCCGGAACAGATAGAGCCATGTCATGGATGTAAACAGCTTATCTCCCAGAGTACTTTGAAGGCACGAAAAAAGATAACATCATATCCCGTCCCTTGGCGGCTGCCTTGCCCATTGAATTCGTAAAGTGGAGTCAGACACGGCATCCAGTTCCGCTGACTAGTAAACGTATCATCCTCCCTGCTGAAACTATGTCTAGCCCTTGGCAATACCAATAGTTAATTGAAGGATGCAAAAATTGGAGTAACGATCGGCCAAACTCTGCTCAGATACTACCTCGATGGTGGTACAAACTATGTCGCCTCTTTGGCTACAAAACGAAGCAATACAATCGGAGGATGCGATTTGTAAAGAGATACGTCACCGGTGAAGACCTCGACGAACTTCTATCACGAGAATGGGTTCGACGACTATGGACTTTCCAGGAGATTTTACTTTCCACCAATCCGATTGTTGGGTGTAGAGACAGACACAACCAGTGGTATATATTTGCGCGGAGTATACTTTTTGTGAATACCTGTATATGTTCCCCCTCGAAAGATACAATAGAACCTTGGCCAGCTATAGCTCTGGCAAGAGATCAACTACAGACTCGGAGTCAATCTTCTTATCTGCAGTCTCCAAGTAGCACCTTGCTGGACTACTTGGCCTTCTTGTCGGAGACCATCATAGCGTCCAGATTAGTTCTTGGTTTTCACATTGCGTCGCTAATCTTGGCCTACTTCATGAGTTGGGCTGCGATCGCCTACCTGGTAATGACGTCAAATTATGCTAGTTTAACCGCTCTTATTTTCGTCGTCGTGTTTGTTTGGGCCCCTTTTGGGTGGACAATATACAATCGGCTATGGATTGGGACGAACCCAGTTGAAGTAAAACAAAATTACAGCCATGGCTTGTTAACTGGGCTTTATGCCCGCTTAGCAACGGTACAAAAGGACAAGGCATACGGAGTTTGGGCTGTGTTAGAACAAGCCAAAGTAACCGACCTACCAAAGCCCGACTATCAAGCCGACACAGGAGATTTATACCGGATCCTCTCGCTACACCTTGGCCAAATGACACAGTCAATGCACCTCCTCCTCCTCGCTGCTGCCAGACACTTCCCTGGACAGCCATCCTGGGTTCCAGACTGGAGCGCCAATCAGTCACATGACTAGGGGAAAGGTCTTTTGGGAATACAGGAAATTGACATCAGCGGTAGACCCATATTCCTGACCTTAGATAATCGATATCCTACCGATTTTCAAAGAAATAAACTTAACTTTGACGATACTAAACTTGTCCTCACAGTTCGTGGGGTGCATGTTGGTACTGTGACCAAGTGCATACGTTTTCGACAGGCAACGTGGGACCGTGAGCCTTCAGACAGAGACACCCACCTTGCAAATCTTACTGTCATACTAAATTGCGCATCCTAGAACCCAATGGCCATGCAGCATTCAAGACCCCGTCCTGATGTCATTAAAGTGCGATTCCCAGACATCCTTTTCAAACCACTCGGCATTGAATTGAGAACTGCTTTGCCAGAGTTAGATCAAACTAAGTTTGTGTCTTGGATCAAATTTTGCCGCAAAAATGCCCAAAAAACAATACGGAAAGCGCTCTTCCTCTCCTATTAGAGAGACAAGATATCCTGCTTACTCATATACAGATTTGCAATCTCCTGGCCGCTCAGAAAAGAATGGTACACCAAGCAAACTTCTTCAATTGCCCTGACCTAGTCCGGCCTATCCCAACGTCATTATATAGGTTTTGCTCCTCTGAAGTCGAAGTTGGAGATAAAATAGTGCGGTTTGAAGATTTACGTCAGCTTTTGGTTATTCACAGTTTATCAAGTAGCGAGAACGGCGTCACCATTGCAAGTCCGACAGCAATGTACCCTACATGGAACTTTTCATTTCATAGGTATAATCATAGGGAAAACGATACAGGGCCCCGAACCAAAGTATGTCGAGTACCACATACATTAGGATCGCTCAAGTAAGCTACCAGCAACGAGCGCAGCGCCCCTTTCTTGACCAACAACTTGTACCAGTATGACAAAAATGAAGAGCCATATATGAAATCCACAGCCAAAAGTGTTCGTCTTTACGAACCATCTAATTGATATCCTCTCGACCAATCAACCGAAGCGCCCCAATACTGCTATTTCCCCTTTCCATCCCTCACTTTTACCACCACCACCACCACCACAGAAGGAAACACGGAACCCACAACATTCCACACACACACACACACACACACACACACACACACACACTGATATTTCAAAGCCCAGCCGATTTTTGCAACATCTAGCCAAAACCGGATTTCCCCCTACCAACACTCCTCCCCTCAAAGCAAATGCAGCCTTTGAAGCAAACTTGGTGGTGCAAAGTGTTGGGTATCCTCAACGGACGCACGGCGCTGCGCTCGTGCAATACTACAATGCAATCTGCTAATGGGGAAAAGTCTATCAACCCGCTTTGGTTATTCATATACGCCTGACAATCGTTGCTGCAAATCAAGCCACAAAAAAATAAATAAATAAATAAATAAAAATAGTACGGCTCTAAAACCCTACCTCCCCCTCCCTCCTACTCTCAAGCTCCACCCCACCCCCGCCACCGCCACCTCCCCCTCCCCCTCCCCTCTCCCCGCCAACAACCAGACTCGGACTCCCCAACTGTACTCCACCTTTACCAAACCACCCCCTAACCCACGCAGCAACCCTCTCCAACGCCTCCCCATCCCCCTCTCCGCCCCTGACCCCCTCCGTCTTAAACCGAAACTTCAAGCAATCTTTGACCGTAACCAACCCCGTCAATCTCCCGCGATACTCCACTAGAATAACTCTCGGCCCCATTTTCTTAAATACCTCCATGACCGTTTCGAGCGGGAGGCGCGGGTGCACGGTGAGTGGGGTGGGATCGATGAAGCGAGAGAAATCGAGGGCGGATGATGTAGCGGGTATAGTGTCGAACGAGACGTTGGAGTGTGTGAGGACAGTGCGGGGCGCAAAAGCGACGGGGGCGTTGGGCGGGGCAAGCTGATCTTTCTGAGCGCGAGCGATAGCGTAGCGGAGTTCTGTGCGGCCAATGTAACCGAGGAGGATCTTTGCGTCGGGGGAGTCGACAACGGGGAAGCCCTGGAAGGCGTTGTCGGCAAGGATGCGTTCGAGCTGGGCGAGCTGCATGCCGTGCGCGGTTAGGCACACGGGGTGGGCGGACATGACGGCGGAGACGGGTTCGGGCGGGGCTTGGTCATCTTTGTTGTCGAGGAAGGGGTAGCCGTTGAGGTAGATCATGCGGTCGGCAATGCCGCCGTGGCCGAAGCGCTCGCTGACGGCCTTGGTGACGCCGACGACGATCATGGTGGGCAGGATGTATGTGAGGGCGCCGGTGATTTCGAACATGATGACGACGACGGAGATGCTGATGTGCATGATGCCGCTGAGGGAGGCGGCGGCGCCGAGGAAGGCATAAGTGCCGGGTGTGATGCACGGTACGTCGGGCGAGCAGGCGGCGAAGAAGGGGGAGGTTGGGTAGGTCTCGTGGATGTGTTGGACGAAGATGCCTACCATTCTGCCAAAGGCGGCGCCGATGGCCATGGAGGGGACGAAGATGCCTGCGGGCACTTTGCAGCCGAAGGATACAACGACGAGAAGTGTGCGGATGATGGTTGCGATAGCGAGACTGCCTATCATGTGCCATCTCTGGTCGCGGTCGCAAAGCTTGTTGTACCCGTGGCCGCCCTCGCACTCTTGAAACAGAATCTCCATGCTCTCCGTCATGTCGATGCGAAGAAACATGTTGGGATAGCATATAATCGCCGTGATAACCGCGAGAGTAACTGCCTCAGTAATGGGATAATTGGCCAAAAACTTCTTCCGAAACACCTGCATCTGGAGATTCCACTTGATGACAAACGCGCCATACAAGCCGCCAAACGCGCCGATGATGAGATAAAACAGAATCTCGAAAAAATGCCAGCCGCGGTCGTACTTGACCTGGAACATGACAAGTTGGCCGGTTCGAAAAGGGTTCATTGCCTATCAGACTATCAGTACAACGGCCGGCCACTTACTCTCGCTCAAACTCACCGCCAGCACAGCCGTCGCAACCAAGGCGCAAAAATAACTGCGCCAAAGCGTCTTGAGCGGGAAGTAATTGGACATTTCCTCGAGCGAAAACAGCACGCCCCCAATCGGACTTCCAAACGCCACGCCCACACCAGCCGCCGCACTCGCGCTCAATATCTCCCGCGTCTTGGCCGCATTGCGTCGATACTTGTCGAAAAAGCGGGAGATGACGTTGCCCGTGCAGACGGCGTAGTGCACGCTGGGCCCCTCTTTGCCAACGCTGAGCCCACTCGCAATCGCCAGCGGCAAGCCAATGCTCTTGATATACAACGTAGTCGCACCCAAAAACCCCTTCATAACGAACCCGGCAATAATGCACTTCATCTCGCTGATACCGCTGCCCGCCGCATACGGCGCAAAGCTCTTGACAAGCCGCGCAGCCGTGAAGGAAAACAGCGCAGCAAACAAAATATACATGAGGTAGTTCGCAGGCCAGAAGGCGCCGCCCCAGCGCCGCCACTCAGGACAGCTCCCGTCGGCGCCCCAGCAGCAAAAGCTCTCATTGAGATAGAACGCAGTCGTGCAGTACCCCAGCTTGATGTCGCTCAGCCACTCGGTGACGATATTGAGGAACGCAGCGTTGAGCCCGATGGCGGCGCCCACAAGCGTCACGACGATCCACGCCTGGCCCGCGTCGTACGCTTCTGCGATTTTGCGCCGCCATTTGCCGCGGCCGCGGCCGAGGAAGACGCGCCCGCTTTCGAGGCGTGTGATGAGGCCGGCGCGGCGGTTGCGGCGGGCTTTGCGGCGGAGTTGTTCGCGGGCGGCGTCTTGGACCCAGTCGATGGTGGTGAAGTCTTCGTAGCGCTTGATTTCGGCGATTTCCTCGACGATCACGTGGTCGGTGTGTGTTGCGTTTGCTGCTTCGGCGTCTTCATCTTGGTCGTTGTCGATGGCGTGGATTGAGTGCGAGGTGTTGCGTCGGCGGGCAGAGGGAGTGAAGGAGGTGGAGCGGCTATGTCGGGGGTTAGGAGATGGATGGGGGGATTGGCGGGCGCGAGAGTGCGAGGTCGAGGCGCGGTTCATCGCATTGTTGGTGTGCATGTAGTTGAGCATGGCAAGTCTCCAGAGCTGCCTGCATCTCGGAGGTCCGCACGAACGCATGGTCCGTGCTCATAGCTTCCATTGGAAGTAATTATGCCAATTTATGCCAATGTTTATGAATAGAAGTATTCCGTTAATTTGGTCGCTGTATTAGTAATTTAGCAAATCTTGTGATTCGTGTTACAAGACTTTTATTGTGCTATCTCAATCTGAACGTAGAGACCCGATCCAATGTCAAACTTCATTCCCAGACACCAATTGACTGGAAAATTCGCACCACCATCGGAATCTAGCCAAGACCTTTGATCGAACCAATTAAGAAACAACTCCCTACCACCGCTCCCATGCAAAAAAAAACCAACATCAATCCCCCCCCCCACCCCCCGGACAGCACTTCAGCCCATCTAATCCAATCAATCTATTGTCCATAAGTCATGTAGGGTATCATCAATATCTAATCTAGTCTATTCAACTCAACCTTAACCCAACCCCCAACCTTACCTGTAACCCCGTTTATAAGCTGTAACAAGCAAGCTTCAGCGACCTCGAGTGCTTCACCCGCACACATCTATCCGAAGCCTTCGGCGCCGCCCCCCACACACAGCCATCCATCACCAATGTCTTCTCAGTCAGACACATCCTCGTCCTACTCCATTTCAATCGTGCCAGGCGGCTTACTCGTAACTGCAATCATTAGCCCGTACCCAAGCATACCAACACACGCACTTACCATCATACAAAACCCTACAAACCCCCTGCACCTCATTCACAATCCGTCTACTGACCCTCTTCAAAAACATGCCATCAAACGGAAACCAGTCTGCCGTCATAAAATCCGTTGTCTCGACCGCGCGCAACGCAATAACCTGGTCATGAACCCTCTTATCGCCCATAACACCCACGGCCTTGACCGGCAACAGCGCGGCAAACGCCTGGCTGATATCGCGATACAAGCCCGCGGCGCGAATCTCCTCGATGAAAATACTATCCGCGTGGCGCGCAATGCGCACCTGCTCGCGGGTGACTTCGCCGAGGATGCGGATGGCGAGGCCCGGGCCGGGAAAGGGGTGGCGCCAGACCAGGTGCTCGGGGATGCCCAGTTGGATGCCGAGCTGGCGGACTTCGTCTTTGAAGAGTTCGCGGAGGGGCTCGATGAGTTTGAGGTTCATGTTTGCTGGGAGGCCGCCGACGTTGTGGTGTGTTTTGATGGTTTGGGAGGGGCCCTTGAAGGAGAGGGATTCGATGACGTCGGGGTAGAGGGTGCCTTGAAGGAGCCATTCGATGTCGCCGGCGGTGCTGGAGGCGTGGGCCGAGGCGGCAATCTTCTTGGCCTGGGCCTGGAAGACTTCGATGAAGGTGTTGCCGATTACTTTGCGCTTTTGCTCGGGGTTGTCGGCGATGCCTTTGAGACGGTCGAGGAAGAGGTCGGAGGCGTCGATGACGGTGAGGTTGATGCCTAGGCCTAGCTCGAGCGTCTCCTTGACTTGCTTTGCTTCGTCTAGCCGAAGCACGCCGTTGTCGACCATGACGGCGTGGAAGCGGTCGCCGATAGCCTCCTTCATCAACTTGGCGGCAACAGTCGAGTCGACGCCACCACTGACAGCGCCAATGACCTGTCCCTTGGCGCCGACCAGCTTCCTGATGCGCGTGATTTCCTCGTCGACAAACTTGCCCATTGTCCAGTCGGTGGTGGCCTGGCAGATATCCACGGCAAAGTTCTTGAGGACAATCTTCCCCTTGGGCGTGTGTGTGACTTCAGGATGGAACTGGATGCCATAGTACTTGCTGCTCTTATGTGCAATGCCTGCATAGGGCGCATTGGTGGTGGTCGCAATTGTGATGAAGTCGCGAGGCATGTGACTCAGCTTGTCGCCATGGCTCATCCAGACCTCGGAATCGGCGCCGAGGTCCTTGAACAACTGGTCGACGTGGCCGCCATGGTTCTCGATCTTGAGGTTGGCATGGCCATACTCCCTCTTGTCGCCCGCAGCCACGCCCGAGTTCTTGCCAAAATGCCAGGCCATTTCCTGCAGCCCGTAGCATATGCCCAGCACCGGGACGCCGAGATCGAATATGGCGTGGTCAACATGGGGGGCGTCTGGCTCGTACACGCCGTAGGGGCCGCCCGACAGAATGACGCCCTTTGGCGTGAACTCAAGATCTGCCAGCTTGGTGTTACACGGGAGCATTTCCGAGTAGACATTGAGTTCGCGCAGCCGGCGAGTGATGAGATGCGTGTACTGCGAGCCAAAGTCCAGCACAAGGATAGTGTCGAAAGTCTTGTGCGGAGGCACGGGGTCAGAGCCGTCGGTCGCCATTGTATGTAACCTTGTGTCAGGAAACGAAAAAAAAAAAAAAAAAAAAAAAAAAAGGCGAGGAAAGCAACGGATGACGAGAAGGGAACTGTTGGTGGAGGGGTTTCCGCGCCCGAGCAAAATTTAGGTGGGGCCAAAATTTATCGATAGCGCATCTGGCTGCGCGACGCGCCCACTCCCACTCAACCTCGCACAGCACCAATGGCCAAACGAAAGTCGAGAGCAGACCCAGAAGACCTCCCAGACGCCCCGTCCAAGGCCAAACATGACGCCGCCGACGACTCGGGCAGCGACGAGGTATGCGCCTGCACCACCACCACCCCTCCACACCACACCCATTGACGCCCACAGGACATGGACATGGTCAACGTCGACTTCGAATGGTTCGACCCGCAGCCCGCCGTCGACTTCCACGGGCTGAAAACGCTCCTGCGCCAACTCTTCGACGCAGACGCCCCGCTCTTCGACCTCTCGGCCCTAACCGACCTCATCCTCTCGCAGCCCACGCTCGGCAGCACCGTCAAAGTCGACGGCAACGAGACAGACCCGTACGCCTTCCTCACCGTGCTGAACCTGGCCACACACAAGGTGCGCGCTTATTACCCTCCTCCCCCCTCCCCCCCCCCTCCCCACCATACCACCCCGCACACAACCACGCATGGCCGTAGTAGCTGACGACGATGCGCGCGCACAGCACGTCGACGTGATCCGCACGCTGACAGCCTACCTCGCGCCCAAGCACCCGTCGCTCCCCGCGCTCCTCGCGTCAGATGCGCAGGTCGGGCTGATTCTGACGGAGCGCTTCCTCAACATGCCGCACCAGACGATCCCGCCCATGTACAGCATGCTCGTGGAGGAAATGGCGTGGGCGCGCGCCGAGGCCGAGCCGTACAACTTCTCGCACTATCTCGTGCTGTCCAAGACGTACACGGAGATGCAGTCGCAGCTGCAGAGCGGGGGGGGGGCGCCGCCGCGCGGGAAGAAGGCGAAGAGCGGGGCGGGCGAGACTTTCTACTTCCATCCCGAGGACGAGGTGCTTGGGCGGTTTGCGGTGGGCAGCTGTGGGTTCGAGTATGAGACGGAGGTGGATGAGGGGAAGAGCGATAGCAAGCGCGCGTTTCAGGAGATGGGCGTGCGGCCGCGGGGGCACTTGGTGCTGATCGAGGCGGGCAAGTTTGAAGGGGCGGTGGAGGCGGTCAGGGAGTTTTTGGGCGGGCAGTAGCACACGGGGACAGGCGACTCTAACTGGTGTTACATTCCTGCTACCAACTCATTCACGCACTACCAGTGCAAGCGTCGTCTATGGACCAAACTGCAAGGAAAATGGCAAAATGCTCACTCGTATTGACAAGGCTCTTCTCTTACTTTACACTTGCACCCGCTTAACCAATCACCACCTTGCCGTCCTCGGGGAAGTCGTACTCGGGGATCTCGAGGTTCAGCGGTGCGGGGCCCCGTCTTACGCGCCCAGAGATGTCGTAGTGGGAGCCGTGGCAGGGGCAGAACCACCCGCCAAAGTCGCCGGCCTCGCCAATGGGCACGCATCCCAAGTGCGTGCACACGCCCAGCATGATGAGCCATTCCGGCTTCTTGACGCGGTCCGAGTCCGACTGGGGGTCGCGCAGGGATTCCCACTTGGTGTCTTCGGCCTCCTTGATTTCGCTCTCGGTGCGGTGGCGGATGAAGACAGGCTTGCCTCGCCACTTGATGATGACCTGTGCATGTTAGGTATGCATGTGGAGTAGGTATCAGATACACACATTCTTGCCCTCGGGGATGGCAGCGAGGTCGATTTCAACCTTGGCCTGGGCCAGGACGTCGGCCGAGGCGGCCATGTTCTGGAGGAAGTCTGGAGGGTGTTAGCCGTGTCGTGTCGTGTCCATCACGCCAAGCGCCCAAATCATCTGCAAAACAGCCAATTGCTGTCGGGGAGCTCCACACCCAACCATACTCGCATTTGGACGTGTCTTCGCCCGCCTCGGAGCTCTGGTGGTCGCAGGCGAGTCGTACCTTGGACAGTGGCCTTGGCGCCGACGGCGGACAGGGCGCCCATTGTGCCGACCATGAAGTACTGGAACATCTTGGGGCCCGTCTCGCCGCCCTTGTTCCTGTATGCGGCAAAGGAGGGGATCTTGGTGGTGTCGGGGCCGGTCTTGAAGGGGCTGTCGAAGGAGGACGCCGAGGCGCTGCGGGACTGGATGGCGGTGCAGCCGGCGCGGGCCAGGGGCAATTGGTGGGCGGTCCATGAGCGTGCGATCGCACGGGTCGAGGTGGCGAGGGCAGGCATCGTGGACGCGGGTGGTGGGGGTGGATGGCGTGGGAGATGGACGGGTGAGGGTATCACGACGTCGAAGTTTTGGCCTCCGCCGTGTTATTCACGTGCGCGCTGATTGGCTGGCTGGCCCTGACAGCGTCGTCCCGCACCACAGCCATTTCAGTGTTTGAACGACATCACAAGATGCGTAGCAGGACTGAATAATTATTAAGAAGAGTACAACCACGTCGTTAGAACGTGGTGTTCTTTCGCTTCAGCCACCAGATAGTTTCTGCTTAGCTTGCCATGCCGGCTCCCTGCTATGCCACTCGCACATTGCCTTGAAACTCATTGAACGTCTCCTTCCACCTATACATGTGCCACCTGACACCCTACAAGAGCAAGACGCGACCTCAGGCGGAGAAACAACCACCCGCAGCTGAACTCGCTGGCTTGGCGTTTGCCTGCTACACCAAGCATTCAAGCCTGCATGTGGAAGCTGCAAAGGGCAGCTGGGAAAAGGGCGCTTCACCTCACTCACCTCGCAAACCTCAAACACAAATCCTTCCCCATGCTTCTATCAAACTTCAATCCAACCACCACATCTCAACGCAACACGCCCATGGCCTCCTTCAAGCCCACATCCACACCAAAAGCGACGCAAGAAAAGATGCCCCCACCAACAACCAACCAAGAAGAACCGTGCTCGCCCAAGACGCTGCCAAAACCCAGCCCCAAACTCAAGGCAAAACGCCCACGCTCCCTCTCCCCCTCACGCTCCCCCTCCCCTCGCCAGCCCACCAAACGCTCCAACACCACACTCACACACCACCCCTCCTACCTCGACCTCCCCCCCAACTGGCTCGCCCCGCCGCCAACCAACGCCCAACACCTCACCCTAACCTACCACAAAGGCGACATGTTCGCCCACGCCCCGCCCACGACGCTCCTCATCCACGCCTGCAACACCCAAGGCCACTGGGGCGCCGGCATCGCCCAGTCCTTCAAACAAGCGTACCCCTCGGCCTTTGCCGCGCACCGCCAATTCTGCGCCGCGCAGACGGTGCCCACGGGCACCGCGCAGCTGCTGGCGCCCGTGGACGCCGCGCGGGGCCACTGGGTGGGCTGCGTGTTTACGAGCGCGCGGTTTGGGCGGCGGAAGGATTCTGCGGCGCAGATTGTGGAGAGTACGCGGGGGGCGGTGGAGATGTTGTTGGAGCTTGTGAGGGGGGTTGAGGAGGGTGGTGGTGGTGGGAAGGAGGTGGGGCGGGTGCGCATGTGCAAGATTAATAGTGGCAAGTTTGGGGTGCGGTGGGAGAGGACGGAGGAGGTGTTGCGGGGGATTGTTGTGCGGGAGGGGTGGAGGGGCGAGGTGGAGGTTTGGGAGCCGTGAGATGGGAGTCTTACGCTGAATTTGTGTGCGTATCCAATATGCAATACAACGCCGGCAATGCGTGCTGTTTTGTCGGTCACTTGGCCCCGTTGATCGATGTGAAGCCCCCCGTTGACCGCCGCGCCTCTGCCCGTGGCGGCCCCCGCATCTCCATCTCCAACTGCATGGCCGCAGCGTCGTCTCCAGGATCGCTGGCCGCAACCCGCTCGTCCACGTCCATGGCCTCCGGCACACTCTCCACCTTCTCCGGCACCGCGACATGCCCAGCCCCATTCGTCACGCCTTCTTGCACCCCACCCCCATTCCCATTCGCACTCACACCCTCCCCATCTTTCTCCCCATCCCCATCCGCACCCTTCTTCTCCTTTTCCTTCGCACCGCTCTTCCTCTCCTTCTCCCTCTCCTCCCGCTCCCCCACCCTCTTCTTCGCCTCCCTATACACCACCGTCTTGGGCACCACATCGACCGCAAACTCCAAATTATCCGTCTTCCCAATCGCGCCGCTGACATCGCGGTACTGAATATTCCTTCGCGGCTTGCGCTCCGCCTTGACGACGTTGTGCGTTGTCGTCGCCAGGTGCTGGATGAACATCTCAGTTGCGAGCGCGATGGCAAAAGCCGCGTTTTTGGAGACGTTGAGGCGCTCGGGGTCTGCGTGGATGATTTTTTGGACGCGTGCCACTGGGGCTGGTTAGATGGGAGCAAGGGGGGGGGGGGTGAATAGGCTGGGGAATGGGCTGGGCTTACGTGGGAGCGAGACGTGGCCGGTTACTTCTTTGGAGGGCGCGATGGGGGTGTTGTTGTAGGGCATGATTGCTGTTGTGTGTTGATATGCGGTGGTGGGTACGGTGGTGAGGGCGGCGCGTTGAATCGACAACGAAGTGCGGATGGTGGGTATTTATTCGATGGGGAGCTTGGCGAGAAGGAAAGGGCCGCTTTCGCGTGGGTAATTGGGGTTGGTCCTTGGGTTTGGTTGGGAATCCCGGGCGCGGTGTGGAGGTGGAGGTGTGGCCAGCCTTGTTCGACACGGTTGGTGTTCGCTGCCCAGGCAGGTTTAGCCGAGCGCCGCTTGTGCCACCCTGTTTGGGATATCGACGACTTGGAATTGCATTGGACAGGCCATCAAGGCTCTTAGGACTGCTCTCTGTCTACGAGTATTCTTTCCTTAGCTTTGACCCGCTCATATGGTCGTATAATTTGGCAGAACATGGCTGATTAAGCCAAGTCACTACTGCCCAAGTACTGGACATTAGCTTTGGTAAAAGTTGAATAGAATTTGCGATACAGCAAACTTTATGTCCATGCATATATGTTGACATGGTATCAGATAGATTGATGAGTAAATGGGTGATGGGTTAGGGTTCTCGGACAGGCTGCATATCACAGCTACGCTAGCCCAGCTAGGCTTACACCAACTTCATCAAAGTGACGACCTGGCAAAATCGCTCTCCTAGTATGGGCGCTACATGTATACCATCAACATTATATTATAGAACTATAGGAATAGAAGTCTTGGGTGGCTCCTCCCTTATTCATGACTATACACAAGAAATTGAAGGCAATCCAGATATTCCAAGGTTATTAGCTTGCTACATCTTAAGTGGTCAACTTCTCACTTTCCAGTTGACTGAAAAACAACGACTACTACCGCAAGATACTAACGTCGTTACGTTGATTTATGTCACTAAGAGTATTCGTCTAGAAGCTCCAGCATGGACTCAAGCCCATTCCGGCTCGCTACTGCTCGTGCAAGCGCCAATACAGGGCCAACCGCAGCACCCCGTTCAACCAAGAATCTAAAAATACCCGCATGTTCACTCTTTATCGCTCCAACAAGCGGCGGAAGCGATCCACCGTTAAGGTCGACACCAGCGTCAACCAGCAGCCTGACAACCCCCATCTGGCCATAAAACGCCGCAGTATACAGGCAATCATGTTCAGACTCGGCATGGATATCAGCCCCATACTGCAAGAGCAGCCTAATCACCGGAATGTGTGCATACGACGCAGCCCTGGTTACTTCGTTGCCAAAGAACGGCGCACCATACTCCAGCAGAACCTGGAGCATTTCAACGTTCCCATTCGCGCAAAGGTAGTTCAACGGGTTCGCCGGATACCGGTAGTCCAAGTCCGTCACATCGCGCGGCGACGCATCCACCGCAGCGACTGGCCTCTCCGGAGGCAATCCAAGCCGCATCAGACATCTTACCATCTCGACCCAGCCGCGCTCCACCGCCTTGACGTACAGCCTCCACCTCACCACATCGTCCGGCTGCTCAGGCCAGCGCGCCCGAACCTCCACGAGAACAAGGCCAAATATCTCCACGCTGGGCGTAAGCAGGAGATCTGTCAGCACATTCTGCTTTGCCCACGTCTCTGCAAACTCGTACTGGAAGCGCTCCAGCCAGGCCTGCGATGCCCCGCCATCGAGCCCCAGGATGCGGCGGAACATGGGCGCGTCCCCAATGCGCTGCGCAACGTTCGCGTCGAGATCGGCTTTCGTACATAGGATTGGCAGAATCGCGTGGTTGCCTGCTAGCACGGCGGCGCCGGACGGGCTGCCGAATATGCCGTCACAATTGCACACGCGGTCGCGCGGTTCTTGCAGCGTGGACGCGAGTTGCTCGTTGAAGGTGTAGGCTGCTGCGGCGCGGAGATCGGTTTCAAACTCGGCGTCTTCGGTGCCGGCTGGAGTTTTGGATATTACCCATGAGAGGGGGACGGGGTCGCAGCGGCTCTTGTATGTTAGGTCTAGGAGAAGCCAGACGTATGCTTTGTATGTTGTTGCTGGGTTGTTTCCGTATGCGAGGGCTTCGGCAGCCCGTCTGATTACTTGCAGTTTGGGGAAGCCGTTTGTTCGCCGTTCTAGGAGGCGCTTGTATACGATGGGGCGGATGACGGGCCATGTTGATGTGTTTAGCCAGTCGTTGTCGATCATGGTTGTTGTACATAGGGCATCTACAATCTCTTCTGAAAAGAGCCCTAAGTTTTGGTTAGATGGTGGATTTGCTTTCGATATGGCAGTCTGTACGCACGGTTTACTAGACGGAGTCTGATCGCGCGTGTCAGTCCACGTGTGAGGACGGCCTCCCTGAGAATCATTCTAATGATACCCAAGGGCATATTCATGAGCGTCATCGTGAGCTAAGCTAGTAAACAGGAAAGCTGGTTATCCAGATGAGCAGTCTTGAGGGGCGGGCGGAGATGGTCGAAGAGGCCATGGAAGCCTTCAACTTTTAGAGATTGAATCATTTAAGAAGCCTACATGGCTTTATTCTGGAGCAGAAGGTATGAGTCAGATCATGGAGTTATTAACAGTAGTACAATAGTGTTACAGAGGGTGTTGGGGACACAGACGCTTATGAGCCGCCTATATGCTTAGTTTGGTGAATTAAACATGGAGGAGAAGCAAATGTTCAGCAATATTTATCCAACGATTTCCAGAGAGAGGGTTTTTTTTCACAGAACCTCCCCGTGGGAACATCGCAGACGATGACTGTGCTATCATGCACAGGTATGGCGGTTTAGTACGAGGCGAGAGCAAAGAGATGAGTAGCATAGTGATATGGGTTTACTTAATAAGTGCGGAAAAACTGAAACATGGACGTGTTGAATCGAATGAGAAACATGGGAGGAAAATAAGAAACGTTGGATGACGGCTCAAAAGAGAGTAGAGTTTGATGGGAGCAAGACAAAATCGAAAGGTTAGAAAGTGATTGACAGTTAGGGTTGGCATAATGAGAAAAGGTTATTGCATCTAGAGAAAAGAAAAGAAATATCAAGACTAGAGTTGATATTTGCAGTTGGTTGTGACAAGTTTCATCAGGGTGCCAAGCCATGTCAAACAAGGCGATTTTTGATGGACAGCTCCGGATCTCCGACGCTGCAAGCACATTTTACCTATACATATCATGCATCGCGGTCGGCACCTAAAATTTGGTGTTCTTTCCTTATAAATATTATTAGATCGGCTCGGAGGGTACAATATCTGGAGGCTTTTATATTTAAAAATAGAGGCCTCTAAGCTAATAATTTCTTAGTGCTAGTAAATTATGTAATTAGGCTTGGGAGGAGTAACGTCAGTTGTGTAACACGTAGCTGGTGGGTGGAATTGGGAGGATAAATGATGGGCTGGAATAGAGGTGTGGCTGAGGTTAATAGCTTGTTCTTTGTAGTGTGGATAAATTATAGTGCGAGGCGGTTATTGCTAGAGGACACGATAGGCAAAGGAGATTGTATTATCTATCGACACCAACAAGAGAATACTATACATTAGTGCATCTGCGACATTGTGTGTCGTGCATAATTTAGCGTGGTTACGTCATAACTTGGCTTGGCTTAGCTCTTGCAGGTGTCTGGTGCCTTTCACCCGCCACCAAACATGTGGGGAACTTTTGATAACTACTCACAAAAGACAAAGTAAAGGCCAATAATTCCAAAATTTCCCAAAAATACGGCTATCCAGGGTAGCAGCCGCCTTAGGGCTGTCAGGGCTACCCACCGCCGGGCCAACCGCAGGGCCAACCGCAGTATCCGTCGCCGAACTAGTATCAGTACCAGCAAGGCCCTCGGTCGAACCAGCAATGGGGAGCTCCTCAGCAGCAATGAGGCTCTCTACCGCCTCAGCGGCAACGATAGGGCCCATTACCCATCCCCCAGGCTAGCAAGTCGCACTTACCGCAGCTCTAACGCGGGCCACCACCCATCCCCCAGAACCGACCGACTTCTGCGCAGCCGCCGCCGCCGCCGCCGCCGCCGCCGCAGAACATGCTGCCTCCACACAGCGAAAAGGTATACCGGGAGCCGTCATTTGACCGCGCGACGCCTGTATCGCACAATTTCCGCCATGAAATCGCCGACCATGGCTGGGGCAACAACGAAAAGCAAATGTACACTAACAACCCGGCAAATTCCTTCCACCACAACAACCGCTTGATCATCCGCGGGCTCGTCTAGGGCGGCAGCTACCAGTCTGCCCGGCTGACGTCGCGCTAGATCCTGTCGCGACCACGCGGATACCTCATGGCTACGATTCTGCCGCCCATGGCCGAGGGCATCTGGCCAGCTTACTGGCTGTCCCCAAGGATAGCGGGGTGGATCTTTTCGAGAGCTGGAATGGCGACTGTGTGAACCATTGTTGCTTGCATTGAGGCCATCACAATGGCGAGGATTGGGATAAGCATCGCGTGCACGAGACCCACCTCCACGATATGTCGTGCCGCCCTCACACGTTTGGCTTCGCCTAGGTGGAAGACGATGGCGTTTCCAACTAGCGTGGCCGCATGATATGATATATTGACGGCAGGCCGGTTATGAAGGGCAATATTCCTCTGGAGACAAGGAGAATGGAAGAGTTTAGATTGATGATTAACATTGCCATGGGCGGAAATGTGTGTCACGGTAAGCTACCAAAGGACGGCTAATACGAAATGGTAATCAGCCAGGTGAAAATCCTTGAGGAGCCACCGCACGCCTGGACCTGTACTCCCGAAGGCAAAACCATGGAATTCCTCGTCTCAAATCTATCTCCTCTTCACCTGCGCCAGCACCTCCCTCACCCCCGCAAACTCCAGCTCCGCCATCGTCTCATCCCACAGCCTTGCCATCGTCCTGCGTCCCTCATCCGTGTACATGATCTTTGGAAACCCACAAATCTCCCAAAACATGACAAAACTCCCATGACTCTCGCACCCCTGCACCCCCACAGCATCCACATACGTATACGCCGCTTGCTCGGGCGTCCGACTCGATATCCTCTTCACGAATCCCATGACCATCTTCGCGCCGCCCGTGTAATCGCGGTGCAACTGCGTGCCGGACGTGAGGCCTGGTTCTACGGTATTTACAATGACTTGGTCCGCCGACACCCATTTGCTTAGCTCGTATACTAGCATCATGACCAGCAGCTTTGATGTCGCGTAGCGCTCGCCGGCCGCCGCGAAGCCCGAAAAGGGGACGTCGAAGGCGGGGAGCAGTGGGTTCGCGTCTTTTTCTGGAAACGTGGCGTGAATCGCGGTGCCGGAGCCGACGATGAGCAAGCGGCCTGGCTTTGATATGGGCGTCCTGGGCGCGAGGATGGGGAGCAGGAGGATGGACAACAGTGCCGTGGAGAGGTAGTTTACCTGGATCGTTTCCTCGTGGTGTGTCTGGGCGTTGTACTTTGACTCCAGGCCCGTCCCCACGCCGGCGTTTAGGATGGCAATGTCCAGGCGCGGTAGCTCGCGGCATTGCTGGGCAAACGCTTGGACGCTGGCGTACGAGCTCATGTCGAGTTGCCAGGTACTGACACGGCAGCGTGCGTGTGCGGTTCGGATGTCTTGGGCGGCGGCCTCGCCTTTGGACACGCTGCGCACGCCCATTATCAAATGGGTGACGCCGAGGGTGGGCAGGATGGAGGCGCATGCTAGGCCGATGCCGGTGTTTGAGCCAGTGATGAGCATGGTGTGGTTGGAGAGGGAGGGCGTGGGGGTTTTGTTGGCGGCTGCAGCGCTAGCGAGGGTGAAGGATAGGCGGGAGGGCTGGTAGGGAGGGAGGGAGATGGAAGGCTGTTTAGGAGAGGGGGAAGAAGAGGAGGAAGGACAAGACATTATTCTGGTGAAGGGGTGGGTGGTTGAGATGAGAGGAGGTGAGGAGAGGGTATAGTTGGCACTGTTGAGAGAGAGACTTAAAAGTGAATAGATAGAGATAACGGCCGGTACAGTCAACAAAGAGAGGTGCAATTGTGGAAATGGACAGTTAGTTGAAATGCCCAGGGATATGTTTTGGAATTTATAAGTCTTGGAAAGATGAGCAAAGAACAACATTGGCATTTGTACTATGTCTAAAATGAAGAAATGCTTGACTTCGGCCAAAATAACAGCGACACTTACTTGGCATAGTAGTCTCGCTGACTCGACCGTCGACTATCCCATTTCCAAACACAGCCTAGCCCTTGCCCAAAAGGGGCAGCAATGTGGTCGTTAGGCTAAGCCACCCGTGCACGAGGCTGATGAGGCTGACAAGTTTACTCTTAAATCTTACATGCCCAGCACACGTCTCCACTTCTCTACACCGCGCCACGCATCCTGAGTCGTCACCATGGTCCCTTTGTTAGCTTTTAAGAGACAACAATCCGGCCGTTGCCCACACCAATTTCCACACGCACCGCCATAACCATGCCACCCACCTTCCAATTCGTCCTGTTCGACCCGTCCTCCAACCTCAAGCCAGGCAAAGACCCATTCATCCGCAGCGCCTGCATGCAAGGCCGCAACAAGCGCACAACCTCTAGGCGCTCCCAGCGCGAAACTAAACAGGCCCAAAAAAAGCATCCCACAAAGCCGCTCCTGCGCGACACACTGGCCACGCAGATCCCCGCATCCCTGGGCCCATTCGTGCTCTATGCGGTGCCAGATCTCGATTTGTCCGATCAAGGTCTCATCTTCAAAAGCTTTGCTTTTGCCGTGCTCGACAATCCCCTCACCCCGCTGCAAACATGCATAGACTTCGACGTCGACAACGTGTCCTTCTCCTGGGTCTTTTCTGACCCCGTGTTCCTGACGTCCACGCTGTGTGCCAGCTATGCAGTCAACGACTTCACGCGGCCGGGCTGGGACGGCGTCATGGGGGGGAAGACGCGCGAGTGGCATGGCGAGACGCTTGCGTTGCTGGGGAAGAGGGTGGAGGGCGACGTGCAGGGGGACGAGGCGGTCTTGTATGTTGTTGTGCAGTTGGCTCTCATGGCGGCGACGTATGGGGAGTGGAAGGCTTGTGCGGCACATTTCAGGGGGCTGAGCAGGTTGGTGGAGATGCGGGGGGGTAGGGGTTTTTTGAGGAGACGGCCGAAGCTGTCGTTTAAGATTGATTGGTGAGTGCAATGCGTACGGCCCTGGCACTAGATTTGGCATGTGGATGACTGATTGTGATATAGTATTGATCTAGCTTACCACTTAAACACAGGCCAAAAACCCTTCTTCCTTCCCCCTCTCCACACCATCTCCTGGACACCCCTCTTCTCCATCGCACCCATCCCATCTTCCCACTACACACCCCCGCCACACTGGAACCCCCGTCTAAGTACTCTCTTCCGCGACTTCCAGGCCCTGGCCATAACCCTGAACCGCACCATAACTACCCACACCACCCACACGGCATCCTGGTTCCAAAACATCCTCGGCTCGCTGCAATCCCGGCTACTACACCTCGCGCACATTCTCAGCGACTCGATGCAAGAACTGGTCCGCCTCGCGCTCCTCGCATTCCTAACCACAGCATTCAAAGTGCCTAAACGTGCTATTGAGTACACGTGTCTGGCAAACGCGTTGCCGGGCGCGTTTGAAGCTGCGGGCATGCTGGACGAGCCGTTGCGCAGTTGGATTCTCCTTGCTGTCGCGGGGTCCGTGTGCAAAGCTGATGAAATGTGGGTTCGAAGGGCGTGGATGAGTGGGGGCTGGGCTGGGATGGACTGGGCAGAGGTTAAGGCGGTGATGATGAGGGTTATGTGGATTGAGAGTTTGCATGATAAGCCTGGGAAAGCGGCGGTGGAGGGGATGGAGGGTGGTGATGGGCGTGAGCGGGTGGGGAACGGGGCGAGATGTGTGGTTGAGGGGATGTGAGGCGGGCCAGGTTATGGAAGAGAGGTAGTCCTTGATATCTCTGTGAGCTTACGATGTGTAGAGAGTTGGGTTTTCCATTGGCATTCACTGGTTAGCGAGGTAGCATTATAAATATGAATCGGACATGAAAAGGCAGTACTCGGGTCGGCGTATTATGTTGGTACTTGAGCATGATTTGGGAAATATACGTGCTTCTCTCATTCAGACTTGCAATAATGCTCTTCTATTAAAATGGGCATGAATCTCCAATCATATCGATTCGTCCAAATGCAAATCCATAAAAATCCGTCTGATGTAGGCCGGGCACCACTCCTTCTAGAAAAGGTACACACCATGGCAAGTTGAGCTACTTCGCTTGTCAGGCGCATCACCAGGTAGTTTACCAAGAGGTTCCCAGGCATCTAACAACATACTTTCCCCACAATGATCTCACCACTACGTAGCGACGTCATCGAGAAAATTTGTATAAAACGGACAAACCGCCAGGTATAAGATACCACTCAAACCCACAACGTACCTGGAATATCTAAATCCACTTCTTTATACCCTTCTAGACTCCAAACAAACGTCACTTATACACTCTAATCATCATGACTCAATCCAAGGTCGGCAACGCTCAAGTTTACGAGGCTGGTGACCAGCGCAACGTCAAAAACTCAGAGATTGAGGAACAGAAGAAAGAGAACCGGTTTCATGAAGGCAAAGAACATTCACACAAGGCTCTAGACTCAAGTAAGTACTCACCATGTGGATTGGATCTCGACTCAATAAAAGACACACAATCGATCAGAGCGTGAAACACCTCCACATTGCTAGAGACATGAAAAGAAAAAATATTAATTTGTCTGCAGAGGATGAACGCTCTATAAAGAACAAGCTTGAACGCGAAGAGAAGCGCGAGCAGGAGAGCGAAGATCTCTCCATCGACGAGCAACGCCGCCAGCAAGACGCTACCCTGCCCGCACGCGCACATGGAAATGAGCCCAGCAAGGGAGCAAAGATTGATCAACAGTTAAGAGAAGAAGAGGAAGAAGAGCTCAGGCGGAAGGGCAAGGCGTAAATAGATGCCCCACTGTTGAATTCGGATAACATTGTGCCATATTGACGCAAGAACACGCCGTATCAAGCTAAAGCAAACGAGGCAAGGTCTAAGCTGAGCGCAACAGGGGCTGTTGCGGGGTAAAATTCCGCAGCGTGTAAAAACTGGAAGCTAATTGTGCACGGCACTATACGATATTTCGCTTTAGAAACACCAAAATCTGTAAACAGCAATTTCAGTCGTGCAATGCCAGCGAATTTGATTTATCGAGTCCTACATCTAAACTACTACTTGCGCTAGCCACACTCATCAGCCACAGTGATGACTAAAGCTTTGTTATCCAGCCGTACATCGTGACGCGGCCTCTGCCTTCTGGCAATCACACGTAAACCATTCAAAGACGGAAGAATAGTCCACCGAAGGGACTAAACAATAAATGACTTCCCCAGCTTCTCATTAGCAGCTGATTGATGGTATCCATACAGCGAAGTACGAAAGGTTCAACATAAATGGCCTGGATGATGAAAAACAAACCCCGTTGCACTGGGCAGCGGTGCGAATTGCGAATTGCGAATTGCGGGACCACAAGGGCCAGATTCCACTCGAACGGGCGCTAGTATATAATTCGCCTAATATTCTGAGCGCTCTCCAGGAATTTTTTGTACGTGAAATGAAGCATAGTTTACCTCTCTTCGCCATTGTAGCACGGTATGCTTTTGTTTCTGTCGCGGAATCGAGCAAAGTTTAAGGGAGCTTGGGCCGGGACGTTGACGCACTTGATACGGACGGCAAGACTGCTCTCCACTACGTAACTAAGCCTAGGTCAGAGGAGACAGTACGGATGCTTATCAAGCTTGGGCCAGATGTCAATTGGTCCGCCAAGGCTCCGAGCCTTGAGAGGCCCTTTCTACCATTACTTTGAGAGCTACAAGTCTAACCCTAGAACATACACACGTGGATGTTTCGAATTGTGCAGGTATAACGAATAAATGACCTCTAGATACATACTACAAGAGCAGGCCAGGCAATGCGAATCCCGCCGCTGTTGTAGAAAGCAAACTGCGACTGACAAAATGCCACTCTTCTAGGCGAGCACCTGTTGTGCCGACAAATCAAGCTGTGGAAACAGGAATGCTTAGCTTTTTGTCTTCGTGACACCATTGGGAGGATGATTGCTACGAATACTGCCCAGTGTCTCGGGGGGTTTTTTTTCCCATGGGAGTTAGATTATTCCATGAAGCTTTTGCCAGCAGCTATCACTAATAATCTGCTCAACCAGCTTGATGGCCATAACCAATCTCAGCAGATCATGACTAGCACAGACTTTTGAAAATCCTTTTCACATATTAGAATGACTGGAACGATTTGTGTTTTGTCATGGATTCATACTTCACTCTGGGTGTACCTGTCATCTCCCTAGGCAATAGTCAAGCTGTTGCAATAATACAGTAGCTTTCCCTAGCAGCTAAGGCTCTTATCGGAGTATCTGCCTGCTTAAACTACTCTGGTGGTACGTTTGAGGTGCAAAAGGTTCGGACACAAAGCTCAAGACTGCGTGCGACCGGAGACGTGCGATATGTGCGGATAGGAAGGACATCTTGAGTGCGAGATGATCCATCTATGATGTGTGAACTGCCAACGTCCGCGCTGGGCCTCGCACCGGGCTGCCCGGAATACAAGAAAGAGAAGAATAGGATTCTCACACGCCAGCAGCATGAGTGATTAGGCTTACCCATTTCCTCGGTCGAACTTCGGCTCAGATCTAGCCTTTATTCGCAATCGCCGCCGCCCTCTCAATTTGCACACCAGCACTGGGCTGTTTAAGAATAATACTATGTCAGTGAAAGAGGATGGATTGGTACTAACCCGTAGTTGGTAGATGTACGACTCACCTATATGGACTTATCTGGTGTAGGTGACAGGAAGGAGAAGATAGAACACCGCTCTAATAACAGTACATTTTTGTTTATTAGTATTGAGAAGTGAATCTCGGTCCTGCAGCGCGTGTCGTGATAGTTGGTCGAACACCGTTCCTAGGACAGCCTAGATCCTAAAGTCGCTAGGTTTATTTCGTCGCGGCATTCTCCTATAATGCAATACGGCTTGGTAAATTGCTACCGAGAAAAGTAGCTATTGCAGTTGTCGGCAATAGTGGCTGGGAAGGCGCCTTTCAAGGGTATGAGTGAATACGGGCAGATTGCAAGGTAGAATTTCAACATACACATACCTACTCGATCTCTCAGGTTTATATACACTCTCTTCGTTTCCTATATTGATCTCGGTGTCAATTGAAGGAGAAATTAGCTCTCGCAGTTGACAACTGAATGGGAACAACTAAATGAGAGCAACTAAACTAGAGCCAGTACAGAGGTGCCTTTCAAAAGTCTTTTCCTAGACCGTGCATAATAGCCTGCGCCACAAAACGCCACCAAATTCTCAATTTAGGTTATTCTACATCCTCCCAATCCTCCAGATGTGCTTTGAAGCGCCTTGCCTTATCAGATTTCCCTTCCTTATACTCATTCCCACCCTTAAGTTCAATAATCTTCTGGATATGCCTAGGAATTCTCTCAATCTAATCCTTATAATCAAGTGCAAACTTAAGCTATGCCTCTTTTATTTTAGGTGTAAGGCTAGGTTTCTTGTTAGCTTTGTCTTTTAGAAGCCTGCGGACCAGAGGATTCGCTAGACTGTGATACCTGACACTCCTCTAACTTCTACTACAATCTGAGTGTAGGTTTTCTCCCGTGCATATCTATCTTTACGGACCTTTAAAAGTACCTCTGTAATAACATCCTTAGTCTACTTTGTAGGGCGGCCAGAGCGCTGGCCATCTTTAACGTGGCAGTCAAGGATCTTCTTGCTTTCTGCTGGGTTGAGGCCTCGTGCGATCGCTTTGCGGTGTAGAGTATTGAGCGTTCGGGGTTGGATACCGGTGATAGCTTCGATCTCAGCATTTGAGTAGCCTACAAGCTTCAAGGTTAAAGCCTGGGCTCTTGTAGCGGTGTCGTATGAAGGCATGAAGACAGTTCTGACGTTGTAAGACCCGAATTCCATCTCATCTCTGTGGGCACTGGTTAGGCACTAGCGTGCCGCTAGCAAGGCGCTAACAGCGCCACGCGCACGGTCCAGGAAAAGACTTTTGAAAGGCACCTCCGCACGAGTTAACACATAGTAACGGCCCGCACCCTTAGGGTGCATGGCCATAATAGAACGTACTGACACACAGCGAACAGATTGTGTACGCTGGCTAAAAGACAGAGCAAGGCTTTAGTTATCACTGTGGCTGGTGGGTGTGGCTAGCGAAAGCGAGTTTAGACAGTGCCTGTGATCATTCGAGCAGGGAGACACCGTATCAAGCTAAGGCTATCGTGGCAAAGCTTCTGCTAAGCATGATGGGCCGCCGTGGGGTAAAAATTTCGCAGCGTGCAAAACCGGAAGCCGAGTGTGCACGCCACTGTAATGACACCACTTTTCACCGCAGATTCATGCTCACCACGTTCCCCCTCCATGCACGAACATGACTCGCGCACCTCGGGATAAGCCAGCCCTACAACATCTTCATAGGTCGACTTCGCAATGCCCAGGATTCTAGTACTCATCTTGAGCTCCAATTATCCGTTATCTATAAAGCACCGTGACGTATATGCATCTCCTTCGAAAATTTCTACACGCTGCTTGCACCACTACCGCCGTGACTAGGACTTTCCTGCGACCCCGCCCTCCGTTGATAGCCGCACAAATATCACAGTCTCTTCAACCAAGTATATTGAGGATGTCGTCGAGTATGGCACAACGCCTAAAAGGAAAGACGATTATAGTTACGGGCGCGTCTTCTGGAATTGGAAAATCGACAGCCATTGAGTTTGCGCGGACACAACCAGATGACTTGAAGCTTATTCTGACAGCACGTCGAGAAGACACGCTTAGGGAAGTGGCCAAGGAGATTGAAAGCTTTGCAAAGGGCGTCAAAGTCCTGCCCGTTAAACTCGATGTCAGCAAAGTAGACGAAGTACAAAGCTTCGTTGGGAAATTACCAGCCGAGTTCAAGGAAATCGACGTCCTAGTGAACAATGCGTGAGTCAAACAACTTCCCCGGTGAACATTGTCGACCTGACAATCTTCCAAGTGGTCTTGTCAAGGGCGTCGCTCAAGCCCCCGACATCTCCCCTTCAGACATCGACGTCATGTTCTCCACAAACGTCACAGGCCTCATTGCCATGACCCAAGCCATCCTCCCAATCTTCAAAGCAAGACCAGAAGGCGGCCGCGGCGACATCATCAACATCGGCTCTATCGCAGGCCGCGAGCCATATCAGGGTGGTAGTATCTACTGCGCGACCAAAGCCGCCGTGCGCTCTTTCACAGACGCCATGCGCCGGGAGCTCATCGCCACGCGCATCCGTGTTATCGAGATTGATCCTGGCCAGGTGGAAACGGAGTTCAGTGTCGTGCGATTTGGGGGCGACAAGGAGAAGGCGAAGAAGGTATACGAGGGCGTCGAGCCACTGACACCCGAGGATATCGCCGAAGTCGTAGTATTCGCGGCAGGAAGGCGAGAAAACGTCGTCCTGGCTGATGCCTTGATATTCCCGAATCACCAGGTAAGTAGAAGTGTGCTGTTAGGTGATGTGAGACTGATTTTGTGTAGGCGGCGGCAACGGTTATGCATAGGAGGTCGGCTGGTCAGTGATGACGCATGATGCGCTTGTCGATATCGAAATAGAACCACATGTATAAGAGATAGGATAAAATGCTGATGTGTACTTCCCCGCGTATCCTACTCTGTTGGGCTTCTGGTGTAACTTTCGTGTGTGATCATGGGACTGATATAGCGTCTCTAGCGGGCTTACTTGAAACAGCTGTATTTAGGCATATACCCCATTATGGATAGCTAGTAGGTCACGGCGTGATGATGGTGAATGATGCTAGATATTTTCAAGAATTTCTGTTTCTTCCAAATATTGGCTGACTTGACATCTAGTGATGGAGAATGTTCGCGCATGGCCCTCAGATGATTCACACAACGAGAGGGAGTTGTACCTATTTGTGGCATTCATGACCAAAGTGACCAAATCTACCATGGCACGGATTATATGATGCTACAAAGGTGATTTACGCCATCGAGCTTGCTGATGGTTTGTTCCACCACTTCAGTGCCTATTTCAACAGTTGTCGAACTTCACACGTTTGCAGCTACTTAGGAACCTCTCGTAATTTATCATGTTTAGCGTTCTTTCTATTTCCATAAAATCTTAACTCCAATAACATGAGCGTATTTCCAATGACCACAACGTATCAGGACTATGGTTCGCAACCGTTGGGGTTTGATGATGACATAGGCCTCAGGAGTGAAGCCTTAATTTGCACCCGTTCCGTTTGTCAAAGCACGATGATTCCCCTGGACGGTCCGATTTAATAGCATGGAGCTATTATCCCTACTGAAACCACGATTCACCTCGTTTCTGAGGAGGAATCATTGCTGTACCACCTGGCCTCGCTCTAGGCTGTACCCCGATTTGCTATAAGAGCGGCCCAACCTCCAGATCTAGTTTCCATCCAAAACACCCTCACTGCCCAACTTGAGTCTCAACTCTTCATTTCTTTAAGCGTTCAACCCACCAGAGGCTCTCTCCTCACGAAAATACACGAATACACTCACATTTACATCCACACACATCCAAACGCACATTCACAGATATGACTGAATACGCGCGCCCCATGAGTCCGCTCTTCAACAAATCCCAGTCTAACCCCGTTGGTCTGGCTGAAGACGCCTGCATCGTTGCCGACAGCGACAACGACTCTCATGATGGATCCACCCAGCCGCTCTTTACTTTACTCGCCACATCTAGGAATTGGGCCGATGATGAAGATGACGACTTCGACCTCGAGACATGGAAAGCTACCGTTGATACTTCAGCGCCAACCCTGGAGCCCCTATCTCCTAAGCAATTTCGACTCACTCCCAATGAAGAGTGTTCTCGCCCCTCCACATCTAGAGGTTTCACTCATGAAGAATACCCACCACTCCCATCTATGTCTAGAGGCTGGAGCGATGAGTGCCCACGTCCTTCCACATCTAGAGGCTTTGATGATGAAGAACACACACGGCCTTCTACATCTTCGAGATGGTCCGACGACGACGATGATGACTTCGACCTCGAAGCATGGAAAGCTAGAGCTGATACTTCTGCACCAACTGAAGAGTCCCTCCCACCTCTTCAAGTTGACTCTGCCACAGAGGAACCGACTTTCGTGGTGTATCGCGACGTGGTTAGCACTAAACCCCCACCTTGTGCATTTGAGCTGCCCCCGGATTCCCGACCATTCGACCAAGGCAATGGACTGACCATCTACCTTAACGGCAGCCAGTTTCTAGCTCGACGCGCGACAAGCGACATTCCTGCGAAGCCAGCTTATCCTGAGATGAGCCTCACAAACTCGAACACAATTTCGTGGTTCGAGCGAGTCAACTATTCCTCAACTTGGAGGATATTGAAGGCGAACTACGGGTATGACTGTCGGTTGCTTGCTCAATTCCGACAATCTCCTCTGGGGCAGATCGCTTCTGTTGATGAGGAAGAGGGGACCTATGAGCATGCGACACATATACTGGAGGCTCAGAACGAGATTGAAGAGGATTTTGTCGACGAGCCAATGATGTTCCCAATGGACGAAGATCTCACAAGTGACGAGTTCGCCGTGGAAGTACAGCAGATATTGAACACAAAAGAAGAGGCTAAGCCCCAAGAGGAAGCTGCCAACAAGCTTGAGGAACCTTGCCTTGCTGTCGAGGCTGAGGTTGAAGAGTGTTCACCAATCGCGCTCGAGAAGAGCAACGTCGACCACGACACGACTGCGGCGGCAGAACCGCACGACACTTCGATCGAGGATGTTGATAAGCAGAACCACATCGACCTCGACTCCATCGTAGCCGAGTATCTTATTTATAGTCGGCATATCGCCTCAGAGGATAGCCTTACCGACTCTGCAGGCGAGACTGACTCTTCCCACGACACCCACTCGGACGATACGGAATACACTAGTCACAGTGAATCGAAAGTCACACACGAAATCGGCGAGGAGACTACACTATCCGGGACCGACCCCATCGCCACCCCCTCCAAGCTATCATACAACCCCTCGCCCACCCAAGACGCACCTCAGAGCGTGCGCACACCAAACCTAGGCGACGACAGCAACCAGACTACACCGCCTTCCCCAGCGTCATCAACAACCAAGATAAACCTCAGCGTACCCGCGTACTCAACAAGGCTTGGTTTATATCCCTCCCCGACTCTCATCGAGATCGGCACTTTTATACGCCGCAACAGCTGCGATAGCGCTAGAAATGCGCATGTGAAGGACAGTGAGGTCGACGACGACAACGATGGGCCACTAGAAGCCACTGACCGCCCGCCTTCTCCCAAATCTACCAAACAGGGAGGCAAAAGTGAGGCTGGTTGGTCCTCCATCTTTTGCATGCCCTGGGTGACTGCCGCCGTCGTCGCCACGGGCGTGGTCCTAGGCAGCGCGTTCTGTTTTCCCCGCCGCCGCCGCTGAAATTGTGTGGTGTTTGCCTGGGAGGAAGGAATTTACAGATTGGTTGTGGCTGTGTGTGTGTGTGTGTGTGTGTGTGTGTGTTTACAATGTTGCTTGTTTGGTTGTATGGCGGACGTTTTACGGCGCTGGTCGGCGGCGCATATCTGCGAGCAAGCATTGCGCCGGAGTTTCTGAGCGCTCGGAAGATTCTGTATACCCTATTTTTGGCTAGATAGTACATGGGCCTCGAGGTAATGAAGAGGTTGGTGTACCACGAGTTAGCATTTGAGTTTAAATACGATGATACCATATTGAACAAATTTTTTTCTAGTACAAACTATTATGTCCCATGTCTTGAATATGAGTTTGGACTCGTCCAATTTGCAGGCACAAAATAAAAGCGTGTTGCTTCCAAGTCCTCCCCTTCCATTTTATTCATTGTAGGTGGACATGGTGGAAGCTACCCGTGGATAGGACCAAGATCCGACTAAGGCAGCACTGCAAGTTATTCGTACCGCCTGAGGGATCTACCAGAGTGATGAGCTCTTATTTAAAGGTGGGGATGCCAAATCCTTGCTAAGTTTTGATAAAAGCGGGCAAAAAACAGGCTAGCGGCGTTGATGTCCGCCACCTGCGCCAAGCAAGTGAAAGAAGGCAAATTAAGAAAAAAAGAACAGCAAAAAATTAACCCTTCTTTGACTTAGCACCCGACCGGAGGTCGTAATCGAACTCCGGCCCATTAGGATACATGTGCTCCCGTCCCTGTTGCTGGCAGCGTCCTGCGAAGTAGCGTCCTACTTATCAGCGTCCCAATGCCCACCTGCGCCAAAGAGGATTTGATATGGAAATATTGTAAATTTTATTAATTATATAGGTGGATGTGATGGGGTTCACTTACTATGTGGGAAATGTGTAGGCAGTGAAAGAGCTCGGAGATACAAACAGCATGAGGTGACTCAGGTTTTGAGCTAATTGCCGCCCTATCCATTGCTACCAGGAACTGCTTTCACTCGACTTATGCAACTGGGCGTTCTTGTGTTATATGGTGGGTTAGGTAAGTAATGTCGCCTCCTTAGTCCATGATAATTGACTCTGCATGCACCTGGGCGCTTTCAGACATCAGTACCTAGGTATCAGTGATTCCGCAGCCTTGCACTAGTCAATCTCTCGCACATTTGCATGCGTGCTATGCCTCTAGGGTAGATTGGAGCCCTTTTATGCGGACTATTCACCAGAATACTAGGGTGACGAACACTATTGCATGTGACACTCGTCTTTCCACTCTTCCCATATCGAGTAAATGACGCAGCTGCAGGATTCTTAAATCAACGCGTATGTAAAGAATCACGTAAGTAAAGTTAAAACGTAAAAATATATTGAGCTGAACAGTTGACTGATACCTAGTTATGAACAAGTACTCTCACCAAGCATCAGTACATCTAATGGACGTGAGAAACTAGTCGTATCTCAAAAGTGATATACTCTAGCCAGTTCTACGCATTGTCTCGACAGTCGCGTGTGCCTGTTAAATATTGTCGCACAAATGACTACTCATTTGATAACGATCATCTAACCAGACCAACGCCTTTACCTCAACTGAGACTTAAGAGCATCTACTACCCGCAAGTAATACGACCGCCCATCACGCCTCTTGAATCCAGCATGTACAAGAGCAAATACAATCCAGAACTCAATAAGCGCCCCAAGTATGAGCAAAGTTATGGTTGACGGAGTCAACTTCCCAGGCAACGTCTTCGTCTCAGAACGTTTGCTAGAATCTGTTACGTGTGCTGCGATCGCGGATCGGGGACTTGGCGACTGGTGGGTTACTGTTGGCGCTGCGAGGCTCATTGATACGTGGAATGTGAGGATGGCCTTGTCTTTCGATCAGTTCGTCCCGCAACGTAATTTTGTAGCTGGTTCTTACCACGAGTACGAGTACAGTATGGAAAACTGAGCATTTGTCGATGGTAATGCCGATGCGCATGTTGGATTTCATAAGAGGAGTGATTTCCAAACTTGTATTTTGTATTTGAAGTATGTGTACAGTTGTGGCAAGTGAGGTATACGTCATTTTATATTGAATTCCTACAGTTGAGAATACATTCTAAAGTCTCGATATGGTGCTACAACCGTAACTTATCGTAGATGACTGTGACGGTTGGCGGTTGTTGTCGGATTCACATGAGTGTAGTTGTACGTGAAGATCGAGCGTAGAACCGCACACAAGCAATGAGTCAATACAGTCTTTGGCATCGAGCACGTGTATCCCAGAAAATTCCTCATTGCTATGCGGATATCCGCAAAGCCCCATTCGTAAATACATTATCATTGATGCGGCACACTGGCCTTCATTACAATAGCTTGAAACCGCCTGATAACTGCCTCTGAAAGACACCTGCAGGATCGTACTTCCTCGCGACACTCTTCAGTATCTTCTTCTGGCCCCTGCCATAGCTACCCAGTGGATCCTGAAACCACGCCGCAAAGTTCAGATACTTGTAAGGATGATACACGCCCTCGTCTTGCGTGAGATCCTCAATAAGCTCGAGCAAGTCCGTTAGACCCTTCTGAAGGCCTTCTGTAGCCTCCGCTCCATCGAATGTGAAGACAATTTGGAGGAATACGAGATCTGTTACAGGCTTCTCGTCGGGTGAGAAGCCTAGGCTGTTAGGAGCTGCGTTTTTGGGCGGTGGCGCAGGCAGTGCTTGAAAGGTCAACTCTGCTGAAGGGTCTGCGTATGCGTAGGTCTGGCAGATGCTGACGATACTAGATTCCCAAAGCTTATGGACTTTGTGTACAATTGATGGTGAAACATGGAATGAAGTTGTGGCCCAGATTGTACTGTTTAACGTTGATCAATATAATGTGTTCGTCTGACGCTGTGCTTTTGGTGACTTACCGTCTCGGAGCAGCGGTGACCTGGCGTGATGCATTTCTGGTATGCTCACTTATAGGCGCCTCAACCATACCATTGGTGATCTGTGGCTTAACCTCTGTAATCTCTTTCAGGCCTCCGGGCTTTAGTTCTGGCTTCGTATACCACATAATGGTGACAGGGTTAAAGAGCGCAGCCGAGTGATTATATCTCACGGTCACCCATCCAGCAACGTATGGATCTGGTGTTGTAGCTCCCTTGAAATTGGTAAAGGCCGTGAGTAAGTCGCCAACAGCCTCAGGAGCATATACAATTCTGCCGCCCCAGAGCTTGGTTGCTGGATACGCTTTGAGGTCGAAGCGAGTAACGATACCGAAGTTACTCTGACCACCTTTCAGAGCAGTATAGAGATCAGACCGCGATGTTGCATTTGCATTGACAATCTCTCCGCTCGCAAGGACAACCTCAAAATTTACAACTGCATCACAAGACCAGCCAACTTGTGGGGAGAGGAATGAAACACCGCCTGTATTTATTTACGGTTAGCATGCTTGGATTCTTTCATTTCGCATGTTCGTAGGGGTGTACTTACCTCCGGTCAGAAAGCCACCTATACCTACGACTCCGATGCGGCCAACAAGTACAGTCAGATTCCTCTTCTCGGCTGCATCATATGCATCCTGCGAGAGAGCACCTGCACCAATTCTTATAACTTCATCGCCCCTCGCAATTTCGACGGCCTTCAGGCTTTGCATATCAATGGTGACACCATTCTGAATGTTGTTAAAGCCTGCGTTCGCATTGTGACCTCCACCTCTGACGGCAAACCGCGTGTTATTGTTCGCCTTCAAGACGCCCAAGGCAACAGCGACATCTTTGGCGGATTGTGGTCGGACGATGCAACTCGGATGTAGCCGAAGCTGGATGAAAGGATATGACAAGATGGAAGCATTGTATATTGGCGCATCTGGGTAGAAGACTTGATTTGGGAGTGCCGAAGCAAGTTCACCACATGGATTGGGAGTCGAAGAGGTAGAGGAATCGGCAAGAGCGGCGCTAATGGCCAAACAGCTGAGAGAAGCCAAGCTCGAGAGCCGCATCGTGAATGAACGAAGATACTGGATATGAAAAACCTGTATCGCCGTGACCGACAATTCCTTTTATCATTTTTTCGACCATCCACTCTTGTCGGACCTGTACTTACCAGATCCCGCATTGCAATGGCATAGACATATGTGATGTTCCGATTGCAGATACGAGCATTTATTGTGGCGCCGCGTGCTAGCAATGCTGCGGCCAATGATGCGAGGATATTACTAGCCAATACCGCTGGGCTTCGCGAAACCGCCCGTGAAGCTTTTGGCTACACCGCAAAGAGCCAGCAAGGATCTTCTTCATTGCGGGGAGCCGTGAAACCTGTCAATCCTTCCTGGGACCTAAGTGGTACACCTGTCCTACATCCCGCTATCAAAAGTATAACTTAGGTGCTTGTATTGAGGTGCTTGAGTGGCTTTGTACATCCGGCAGGTACCGGGAGGAGTTTGTATCTCATAGCCCGGCACGTGATTTAGCATTCTTTTTATCTTGGATCGGATGATATGGCATAGGATTGGATCTGGGCACAAGATGCCTTCAAGCTTCAGCATCTAGTTTCGGCGAGGACTTTGCGGCTGATACGCCATTGTCATGTTACATACAGCAGCCGCACCGGTCATTGGTGTTCCTCGTGATCTCGATGCGTTACCGAATGTTGATCGCCTAGCGTTGAGGTTTGTTGTCAGCTCCGGAGATGCTAAGAGCGGTCTCCACCATGCGAGTAGTCCTCATGAAAAGTAGCCCCCATAAAGCCATAATACGCCTCTTCTGATATGTGGCGGCTCGAATGTGTCCATTCGCCTTCGTCTCACGCAAACATGAGGCCTTTTTGCGGCCCTATTAGGCAGTGTGCCCCTCGCGTGCAGCAGTTCCGGGGTCTAATCTATATTAGGCAACGCTGAATCTCGGCATCCGGGGAAGGGTTTGCCAGCAGCGCAACCTCTTTGTTGTCGGCGTGTGATTGCAGTTGTGTAGACACGTGAGTCATGGGTACCTACGCAAAATCGCAAAATCGCATCGGCTGACCTAAACATCCTGGAAGAATCTCGGCCTTTCCAGGATTCATGTCGGCCTGGCATAGTCTACTCCTCACCACAAAACCATCTTCAAAAGGATGACAATACATAAATATGGAGTAATACCCACACCTGACTTGTTTCTCGCAGCATGTATCCAACTCTTTGAGATAACGGAATTCAACTTTTGATCATTGACCAATGATGTCATCGATTTGGAGTGTCTGGCCTGTCTGCTAATCGGGACTGGCTGACGAGATGCTTCTGAACAGGACAAAAAGCAGAGAAAGCGATAGAGTAAGAGATCGAATAAAGAAAGGGATTGAAAATGTTTCACATAATGGCCTCCAGTGTGAGGATGTTGAAGTGAGGTTGGCGCTCGGCAAAATACCCCGCTATCTACCACTATGTTTATGTGGAGCGATTGGTGACGCCCAGATAGGTAACGAAATGATATACAGCCTTATAAAGGACACAACTATTTCTTAAGATAATACCGCCAATCCATCCCTCTTCACGCTCCTTGAATCATAATTCCAAAATGGCACCTGCAAAGAAAGACCTTTTCGTCGGAACTGACAAACATCGGTGGTGGAAGGAGGCTGTGGTATACCAGGTGGGCATTGTCACCAAGACGCCCCACAAACCGTCCAACTAATATCAGTAGGTATAACCAGCTTCATTTCTTGACACAAATGGCGATGGATGGGGAGATGTACCTGGTATTACCTGCAAGCTTGACTACCTAAAAGACCTCGGAGTAGACGTAGTATGGGTATCACCAATCTACAAAAGCCCCCAAGCAGACACGGGCTATGACATCGCCGACTACGAAGATATAGACCCATCCTACGGCACCCTAGCCGACGTCGATCACCTCATCGCAGAGATGAAAAAGCGCTCCATGAAACTCGTCATGGACCTCGTCGTCAATCACACCTCTGAAGAACACGCCTGGTTCCTCGAATCCCGCTCCTCCAAGCAATCCCCCAAACGCGACTAGTATATCTAGAAGCCCGCCAAATACGACGCCCGGGGCAACCCCCAACCACCTAACAACTGGGCGCAGATCCTCGGCGAAGCAAACTCCGCCTGGACGTGGGACGAAACCACGCAAGAATATTACCTCTTGCTCTTCACGCCCGAACAGCCCGACCTCAACTGGGAAAACCCTTCGGTCCGCGCCGCCGTGCACAACGTGCTGCGCTTCTGGCTGGACCGCGGCTGCGCGGGCTTCCGCATGGACGTCATCAACCTGATTTCCAAGGTGCAAAGCTTCCCAGATGCGCCGCATACAGTGGCCAACAGCGTCTTCCAGCCGGGCCACAAGTTCTAGGCCAACGGCCCGCGTCTTCACGAGTTCCTCCAGGAGCCCAACGCGAACGTGCTCTCCAGGTATGACGCCATGACCGTCGGCGAAATGCCCTTTGTACGCGACGAAGACGAGATTATTCACGTCATAGGCGCGCAGAGTAGCGAGCTGAATATGATTTTCAGCTTTGATCTTGTCGACGTTGATAATGTGCCTGGCGATTTCAAGTTTTCGTTGCATCCATGGGATGCGCGGGATCTAAAGCGGATTGTAAATCGGCTGCAGCGGTTGATGCTGGAGCGGGATGGGTGGAATAGCTTGTTTGTTGAGAATCACGATCAGCCGAGGAGTGTGAGTTGGTATACAGATGACAGCGATGAGTGGAGGGAATACGGGGCGAAGTTGCTTGCTTTGATGCAGAGTACGCTGGTGGGCACGTTGTATGTGTATCAGGGCGAGGAGATTGGGATGAGGAATGTGCCTTTGAGTTAGGGGGAGGAGGAGGAGTATAAGGACATTGAGAGTGTGAATTTCTTCAAAAAGTAATTCTCGTCGGGTTTATTTTTGGTTGGTTGCTCATGTCTGGAGTGAATTACGATGTTAATAAGTTCTTAGGTATCGCCAGCTTTATCCAGGCGACGAAGAGAAACAAGCCTTTGCGCGGACTATTATTCAGAAAAAGGCCCGCGATAACGCACGAACTCCTGTGCAATGGGATGGCCAGGCACATGCTGGCTTCACATATCCAACGTCGAAACCCTGGATGCGCGTGAACTCGGATTTCCCAACCATCAACGCTGCAGCCCAAATCGCATCTCCCCAACCTAGCCCTGGTATGCTCTCTGTCCGTGCGTTCTGGAAGCGCGCTTTGGCGAATCGCAAGAAGCATGCTGATGTTTTTGTATATGGGGACTTCGAAATGCTAGACCCAGAGCATGAGAACGTCGTGGCGTTCCGAAGGTGGGGCGAGAAAGAGGCATTTGTTACAGTATTGAATTTGAGTGGAAGCAAGGCGGCTTGGGATGGGCTGGGTAATATCAAAATTGGGAAGTGGGTTGCCGGGAATTATGACGGGCGAGAGTCGGAGAAGCGTAGAGTGGGTGGGTCGATTGAGCTGAGGCCTTGGGAGGCGCTTCTGGGAGCAGTGGTTGTGTAAAACCTCGGACCTGGGAGAGATTAGTTTGCGGGCTTCACAGTTCAATTAACATCGTTGCGTGCTTTTTTGGGGTATCATTTCATATGGCTCCGGAAAAAGATTTTCCATCATGTCAAGCCTTCCTGTTTTATGGATCAGCACATATCCGTTCACTTCAGTCCCAGGGAGAACTCTTCGCGTTTCCCTTACCCCTCTCACTTCCTCTACCCTTCTCACTTCGTCTACTCTTCTCACTTCTTTTATCCCTCTCATTTCCCTTGTCTTTCTCACTCTCTTTGCCTTTGTCACTTCCTTTGCCCTCGACACGTCCGGTGATCTTCTTCTCAAACACTTCAGGAGGCAATGCGCGGCCAGTCTTGTCTCTGAATCTCCAGCTTACTCGATCCCAAACCATCTTAGAGTCTTGCTGCAAGATCCTGGCAATGACTCTAAGATCATCCGCAGAGAAGACATCGTCAGGCCTGATCTCCACTGAGGCAGGTTTGACCGTAAGGTTCTGCGTGGTGTTGGGATTGGACGCCTGTTGATTGGACGGCATAGCCGTGCTAGGCTTCGGTGCAGATTTGGCAGACCTAGTAGACCTAGCGGGTTTGGCCGTTGCACCCCAGCTGAATTGATTGCTATCTCCTTGATTGGCGTTTTGGTTGTTGCCGCTAGCATTCCAATCAGCCACTTTGTTAGATCCGGCGTCGCTGGCCCATGTGGTGTCCGCTGCTGTATTGCCTCCGCCGTCTGCATTATCCCATGGGGCATCTGCTTGGGCATTGCCTCCACCACTCGTATCCCAAGAGTTACCCACAGCATCATTGCTACCATCGCCATTGAAGCCCCACGAATCGCCTCCTGCGGCATTATCAGCACCGCCGCTTTTATCCCAGCCGGTATTCCCTGTGTCTCCATTGTTATCGGTGTTTCCAGTGCCACCCCATGAGTCACCACCTGAGTTGTCGTTGCCCGAGTTGCTTTGATCATTGCTAGTGTCGTCGTTCATAGTAAGAGCTCCAAAGACGCCACCAGATCCTGCATCCCAGGTGTTATCACCACCGCCACCACCACCATTACCGGCGTTACTACCGGACGTGCTCTTGGCTGCTTTGTTACTAGCCGGCTTCTGATTGTTGTTGTTATTGTTGTTCTGATTCTGGCCCTGGTTATTCTTCTGTCTCTGTTCTTTCTTCTCTTTCTTTGTAAGCTTTTGCTGCCCTTGCCCACCTCCCTGTGGTTTTCCTGCATTCTGGGCATCATCGTTGGGTTTGATTTGCTTGAAGCGGTCCTTGCATTCGTGCACCTGGCGACCAATCTCATCAGCGAGTTCTTTCCATGGCTTAGAGTCGTTAGCCGCCTTCCAGTCTAGAATCTTCCTATCTTCTTCGGTAGTGAAGTTGTGTGGATTATTGGTATCCTCAACAGTCTGCGCTTCGGCCTGGCTATTCTTCTGGTTGCTCTTTGACGCGCCCTTCTCTAAAGGTCGCTTCATATCTTTCTCTGAAGTGGTACGTGCTCTGCCTTTACCAGTGAGTGTGCCTTTGCGGCCGTCACTAGCAGCCCATTCAACCATGCCGCCCGGCGTACACTGCGCACAGTTATTACCAAAATCTAGGGTAGAACAATTGCTGCTCAAGTTACCATTTGACTAAGGTTGCCAGGTGGTGCAGGTGGTTTTGGATCCTTGAACGGCTTGTTGCTGAAGCCAAGGATATAGGCCATTGACAAACGACGAGGTGGATCACCGGGACTTGCCATGTTGCTCCTAGGGTACTCAATTTGCTTGATTGAGGTGAGTGAGATTCAAGCTCTAGAGAAGAGGCATAGTTTGCGTGTCAAAGTTTTAATGTGATGCGCTTTGAAAGATATTTCACTTTGAGTTGTGTGATCCTGTCGCACTGAAAGTCGTAGATGATGTTATGCTAGGATAGGATACGCGTGGAGCGTTGTAGGTGGGTGGGGTGAGAAAGGTTGCTGGCTCAGTGTTGTCTTGGCGATGAGGGATAGAGATCAAATAGGCAGTCGCGGCGTCCGTTTGTTTTTACAGCTCGTAAAAACGACGAGTTGGTTCAAATTTGGTAGAACAAATAAAGAGACAGAAAGATAGGCTATAACGAGAAAAAGACACTAAATTAGGCCGAGGATTTGATTCTAGAAACGCGCAGCAGCAGCAGCCGCAAACGTGGTGTCTGGATATACTTCCAGCCAAGAGTGAGCTCGTATCCACTTGCATATACAAATGATTTTCAAAGTCACCCCGCAAGAGGGCGGTGTCTGCATGTGAGTTGTGCTATGAGCGTAGGTGGTCGCAGCTTTGAAGGAATTGGATATGAGCAAGATGCACGATGTGTGGTCCATCTTGTGCTAAGGCCAACCCGACAATGATGAAAGACCGCTGCCACTACAACTGAATTTAGCTTTTAGCCAACTGGAAAAGTGGGATGTGAACCATTTGAGATGCAGCAGCCAGAAGATACATAGGCTACTCAAGACCTTTTTCACAATACCCACGAGTATGGCTAGAGTAATCAAGATTCCTGGTTGAATTATTTAGCAGCATATTACCTATTGTATGTATCTGACATTGGCTTGAGGAGAGCCGTTTCCCAATTTTTCAGGCTACTGGGAGTTCAAATATGTTAGTATTACAAAATCAAGATTTGATATACATATTGATGGGAACGACGTCTGAAGGGAGTCCAGACGAAGTCCCATGTTAGCGTAACGCACGGACGCACTCACGACCCTGGGATTGCGGCCAACACCTGGCATCTCCGCGTTGCATAGTTTAGCGCATCAGAACCACACGTCAACCACGACAGAGCAGCACCGCCACTGAAGATATGCTGTTTCCCTCACTGGCTGTTCTCGCTGCGGCGAGCAGCTTCTTCTCGCTCGCAACAGCCCACAATATCCAAATGAAGGCCCATCAGCGCGAATGCTTCCACGAATCACTACATAAGGACGACAAGATGACCGTCACGTTCCAAGTCGGCGACCGAGAATTTGGCGGAAGTGGAAATCTCGAGATTGACTTCTGGGTATGCTTAAGCATTGGTATCGGCATTGGCATAGCCATGTAATTCTCACATTACTTGCAGATTGAAACCCCTTCTCGTACAAACCAAGTCCACGAACGCGGTGTATCTTCTGGCGACCACTCCTTCACCGCCCATGAGGATGGAAAATATACATACTGCTTTAACAACGAGCATTGGGGCGCCAACACAAAGGAGATCTCGTTCAACGTCCATGGCATCGTCTACGTCCCAGAAGCAGACGCGCCTCAAGATCCATTAGAGAAAGAGGGTAAGCACAGGACGAGGAGCTCACATTTATGACAGCGCTAACGGATCCGAAGTCCGTCAAATGTCAGAACTTGTCTCCCAAGTAAAGGACGAGCAAAGCTACACTGTTGTCCGCGAGCGAACACACAGGAATACGGCTGAAAGCACAAATTCGCGCATCAAGTGGTGGAGCATCTTCCAACTGTTCTTCCTCGTTGGCCAGGGCATGTTCCAGGTGTGGTGGCTCAAGCGATTCTTTGAGGTCAGTTGTTCAGCCCAATCTGTTACGCTGAGTGATACTGACAAGTCATGCAGGTCAAGCGCGTGGTTTAAGATCAGGGTAAGATCAAAGTGTAGTTTATTTGGCTTGTTTTGATTTGGCATTGGCGTGCATGTCGTAGAAGACGACCAGGTAAAAGATGGAGTATGGTGGCTGTCATATTGCTCTGGGACTGTTGGCCAACCACATCCAAGTACGACTATCTAGGTAACTTCGTTCAAGCATCATGGCATAGTTTCATTCACGTCAAGCTCCAATCCATCTCTAGCATCCTCTGTCATAGATCCTATCGCCTTGACACTTGGATTCGAATGACGGGTAGTTGCTGTCGTTTGCAACTTCGACTCCATGGATACCATTTTTCCGTTTGCCCCACAGACTTGAATCTTATCTTTCCCCGTATCTATGAGTGCGTGCAGAGCAACCTGTTCGCAGGTGACTTTTAAAACAAGGCAACAACGTGCCTTCCTCAGTTGTGTCGATTTCACGTTACTTGGCTACTATTCTTTCACCTTGCTTTGAACGCCATCTATACCGTCTCTCTATATAAAACTGTTTTGTCCCTCCAACCTCGGCTGACAAAGAGCATGAGGACAGGCACCAAATGCACGACATGGATTGGAACAGCACATACTTCCCTCAGGATACCACCGGCGCTCCTTCCAGCAATGGAACGTCCTTGCCAACTTCAGGCAAAACAACAGACAACAATATATCCGCGGACAACACCGACAGACCCTCCCCAACCGCGCCAGACTGCCGCTTTAGTTTGCAAGGAATTCGCTTACTGCAGGAACCTCGCTGGTCGCAAGGAGATGAATCGTCGTTTCACTCTTGTGCAGACTCTAGCTATGTTGGCTTCCACAGTGGTTCGTTCAATCATCCTCCCAATCCACCAAGTATATACACCGGTTACGAGCCGGCGTCACAGTGGCGGCCGACCGAAGCAACACAACCTCAATATCGAGCAGCGTCCCCAAGCGGATCTAGACTCGGTCTCGGCTTATTCACGAGCCGCCCGTCTTCGAGAGAATCGACTGGAAATCCGCACAGCAATCGCCAAGCTCTTTTGGATGCGCACAATTCCTTGAGACTTGCTATCCAGGACCCAGAAACCAGTGTGCACATCCAGAATCCACAAGGGCCATTTGACTCATCTTCTTCTCAGTACCTTGAAGGACATATTCTACAAGTTCCAGGACTTTCTTCGGGAAAAATCTTCCCAAGGGATATTCGCCCATCCGGGCCGTTCATCTATGATAGTACAGAAGAACTACCACCCTCCTTTCGCCACTTGCAACGGCCCGCTGGGAGGCCACACTCCCTCGCGCCTCTGACCCCAACACCCGCAATACAAGAATGGCCAACAAACAACCTCAGTCAGCAAGCTGGACAGGAACCTGTATCACATCTCGAAGATGCTCCCTCAACTAACGACTTCCATCCGGCCATATTATCCCCTGGAGCAGATAGCAGCTTTGAGCTCGATGCCATCTCACGCGCCAAACAAGACATCTACAAGAAAAAAGGCGAATACCTCCGCTCAAGCCGCGCCCGCGGTGCCAGCCGCCACACCGCTCTCGTCGAAGCCGGCCGCCTGGGCCTCCGCAGAGGCGGCGGCCCCCCCTCCACTACCAAACGCAAGCGCCCCCAAGACCAGCCAGACAACCCCCCTCCCACCCCGCCTCCAAACCTACGTCCCCAAGAACCCGTCCAGCAAGACCCCTCCCCTTCCCCCTCCCCCTCCCCCTACACATCCTACACCCACCCAGTAACACACTACACCCTCGCCCCAACCTCCCCCTTCCCCTTCGCCCAATCCTGGCTCGAATCCCTCTTCGCCCTCAACCTCCCCGCCACAACACACACCCGCGCAACACATACCTCCCGCGGCTTCATCCCAGCCGGCACGCGCCACTCATTTGTCGCGCTACACGGCGTTGTCGCGCCAGACTCGACGAGCATCGGCGTCTACGGCCGCTTCTGGAACCACCACGCCGAAATCCACTGGAGCACGTGGTCCCCCGGCATTGCGGGCTTACTGGATGTTGCGCGGGGGCAAGGGCAGATTAGCGTGGTGTGCGTGTGGAGGGGGGATGGGGACGCGGTGGAGCGTAGGTTTCATCGGGCGTATTGGCTTGCGGCGGGGAGGAGGGCGTTGGGCGGGTTGCTAAATTTTGCGGGAGAGGTTGAGGATGATTGGGATGGGGTTGGGATTGGGGCGGAGGAGGAGGAGGGGCCGGGGGAGGCGGAGTTGATGTGTGAGTGGGGGGTGGATGGGGTGGAGAGTGCGCGGGCGTGGGAGCGGGTGAGGGGTGCGGTTAGGGAGATGGAGAGGGGGGAGGCGGGGGATCATGTGGGCACGGATTTGGGCGAGACGTGGGGCGCCATGGAGGAGGAAAGCTTTTGATGTATCCAAGGGGCTTTGCGCAAGATCGTGTGTCTTGTGGTTCCAAAGCCAAATTAACAATCCGTTTTCTCACTCGTCAACCTCATGCTCTGCACCAACGCTCTCCCCTACTTCCACACCCTGCCTTTCCCGCCCCTTCCCCTTTGCCCTCCGTCTCCGCCCGCTCCCGCCCTCTACGACCGGCGCCTCCCTGACCCAGCGCGAAATCGCTTCGGCGCGCTCGGTACTAATCGGATACTCGCGACCATCGTCCTGAGCCCACCTCTTGGGCCCACCGGGATTCTCATCGACCTTATCGTCAGCAGCAAAGCGGCGTTCACGGGCGCGTACAGCGCGCTGGAAGGAGTCTTCGTCGACGACGCGGTCGTCGGCGAGGGCCTCGAGGATGGCCTCGTGTTTGAAGCGGTCGCGTTTCTGGGCGAGGGACTCGGGGGCGGGCGGGGATTGCGGAGGTTTGTTGTGCGAGGGGAGGGGCGCGGGGCGGCAGAGGGATTCCCAGGTAGTGGGGAGGGAGATGAAGTTGTTTGTGCGGCGGAGGACTTCGATCCAGTCGGCGCGGGCGGGAGAACGGGCGGCGAGGAAGATGGGGTAGCCGTCGCAGATGCGGGCGAGGCGCGCGGCGTTGTGGGCATGGCGAAGGTGTTCTTTCGGGGGCGTTTGAAGGAGCGCGTGGCATAGAAGGAGGGAGTGGAGGGCGTCGGTGATGAGGGGGTGGTAGGTTACACTTTCATGGGAGTCGGCGAAGGCAGAGGTGGCGGCGGAGGCAGGAGACAGCGGCTTGGGTGGAGGGTAGGGAGGGAGCGAAGCCGGAGGCGCGGCTTCGAAGAGCTGGGAGACTTTGAAGATATCTGGAGGGGGTAGCTTGCGCCAGGAGCTGCGATCGCTGTGGTTGTGGGGAGGCCGGTGGGCGATGAGGGCCTCGGAGACGGGTGGTGACGAGGAATTAGTGGATTCGATGAGGCGGTTGATAGGGGACTTGTAGGTGTCCTTGGGGATGCCGTTGCCATTGGCCGAGTGGCCCAGTCGCCGGAGGAGCTCCTCTGCCAAGTCGGCAGAGATGCCAGGGGTGTAGTTGAAGTGGGAGAGAAAGGCGTTGTAGTCTCTGAGGGCGCGCTTAGCGTTCTGTCGGACCTGCCTTCGGGCGTCTGCACGGCAGCGGTTCCCTTCTGCCTCCTCTGGCGATTCTGCCGGTGCTTCTTCGCCTGCCGCGGCCTGGGCCTCTCTCCGCGCCCTTGCCTCCTCTGCGAGTCGCAAGCCATCCAGAGCTGGGTGGACGTGGCCGCATGCTATTGTGAAGTAGACGCCGGCTCTGTGGAACAGCAGCTGCGTCTCGAGCGAGCTGGGCTGGTCTTCCTCGGCAATCCTGGCCTCCTGCCTCCAGTCACGGCCATGCTGCTGCTGCTGCTGCTGCTCGTACGTCTTGGCCAGCACGAGCTGGTCCTTGCCGGCGCGGTGCTGCTGGGCCAGAAACCTCGCGGTGGACAGGGCCTCGCTGAGATCCTTGGCCGAGTTGACGTAGTCTTCCTTGAAGATGCGCGTCAGGGCGCGGGTGCGCAGGGGACTGGCGTCGTGGGGCCGGTCGGCGATGATGTGGTTGAGGGCGTCGAGGGGCGTGCACTGGGCCATCATACGGCTGGGGATCTTCTCGTGGAAGAAGTGGACGTAGTTGGCGTCGGCGTCCAGCGGGTTGCGCTGCAGGACCAGGTGGGCGACGTCCTCGAGGGTGCTTGCGCTCTGCATGGTGGCGACGCTGGCGGCGATCTCGTCGAGGTGGTAGGCCTGGCTCAGCTTGCTGGTGGCCAGCTCCCTCATGCGGTGCTTGCGCTCGCGGCTCAGCTTGCCCGCGCCGCCGCCGCCGCCGTAGCCAATGCCCAGGGCAGCCGCGCCGCCCAGCATGTGGTTGGCGCCATGGTGCAGCGAGCTGCTGAGGGCTTGCGACGTCAGGCCCGAGGCGGCGCGCACCGCCAGCGTCGTGGCCTCGTCGACGTGCTTGCGGATCTTGACCAGGTCGTAGAAGACGGCGGGGTCGATGGGGTGGGGGCGCGGCGAGAGGTAGTTGGAGTGGGCCAGCGACTCGAGCACCTCGGGGGGCAGCTGCAGCCAGGGCCCGTGGAAGGAGGAGATGTAGCGCCAGTGTCTGTGGTTCGCCTCGCGTTAGTGCCAGGTGCCGTGGGACGCCGGGAAGCAAAAAATGGACAGGTAACGGCTGCAACATGCCTCGGCCAGGGCGCGCACACTCACTTGTTGCGACAGATGATGAGCGCCGACGTCGAGGGTTCGCCCTTCACTCCGCCGCCGTGGCCATTCCCGTTGCCGGCCGCCCGCGTGTCGGGGGCGCTGTCCATGGGCGGGCTGTCCGTGTTCCCGCTCTTCTTGTTGCGCGCCATGGTGGTCGCAGGGCCAAATGGGAGGAAGCTGTGCTCATGGCCGCTTGCTGGTGTTCGTCCCTGGCCAAAAATTCCTCTTGGCGTTAGCGCATGCCCAGTCTGCATGGGCAGCAGACGTGCTGTCGACCTGGGCACGTAGGCACCAGGCACCCAGGCACCCAGGCACCCAGGCACCCAGGCACCCGTCGAATAAAACACTCTGTGGCCGGCCAAGAGGCAGCCGCCCAGCGCCTCGCCCGTGCCTCCTTGACCTCCACGACGCGAGGTCACATGTCTTCCTGTCGTTGCGCGCGTCCGCCGCGTGTCACATGCCCCCCTCCATAGATCTGGCGCATGCGACCTCATCGTCAACACCCCGGCACCCATCTCGTCTGCCAGCGGCCCGTTAGCCATCGTCCCATTTCAGTCCAGTGGTGCAAAACCACCCGAGCACCGAACGCCTCGGTGCTCATGCTCAACCGACCATAGCCCTCAGGCGTTGACAACGACTACATCGCCGGCTCCGAGGCCCAGCACTGGCTTTCTATGCGCCCGTTTAACCAGTAGCCTACTTGGCAGACTGTCCTCCACTGCTGGACTCCATCGCGTAGGTCGTGTCAGTGATCTGGGCATCGTGCCAACCCTGAGGAAACCACTGCCCATCCTTCTGGCCGTTGATATCCGTCACATACCCCCGGCCATGTCTCGGTTTCCGCAGCATACTCGGTCTCGCTTGCTGAAGTGCACTCTTGAGCATCCTTGGGCCCACATAGCAGCTACAAGTTCGACTACTTCAATTGCCTGTGCCCATAAGTATCGCAGGGCCCAGCCAACCGTACTTCCCAGTGTAGCAACTACCCTCATCCACTCTCTGCGAAACACTTTCGTTCGACGTCAAAAATCTTTGCCTCTACGAGTATCCAGGATTCCTGCCATGGACAGTCAGCCGGGCTGGGCACCTCGCTCGCAAGCCCGGTTTGAGGGTGCCCGAGGTTTCGCTGTCACAAAGGTATGCATGCTGTAGGAACGATTGGTCGTCTGCTTGCAATATGCAGTCTGCTGCACCACTATCCTGGCCTGGTGCCTGTCGACCCTAAACATGGCAACGGGGATAGACGCAAGACGACAGATGCGTGGCGCAACTGAAAACGTACATGTGGGTGGCAAAATTGCAACCCTGATACCGGTAACCCTCTGTCAGAATCGCGTTGCGCAACCGGTAATCAGCCACCCGCTACGCACAATTCCAGTAAAGCCCAGCAAGCCAAGTGGTGCACCCACACCTCATCGTCACAGGTATATTCAATCATAACCAGCATACAAGCGCCCTTACCCCTCATTTGACCTGAGGTGGGTGGAGACTATGATACCTATCTTTACTTGGCGCTACGGCCATGCCCCATATGCTGTGACACTATCTAAGCATGACATGCGAAAGCTTGGTTGTCAAGACTTTTTACAGCCCTTGGCTGGGGGTCCGTAACTGCCGTCTGGGTTCCATGGGCACATGGGAGAACCCAAACCATTAGATCGACTATGCCATTACACGACATATGTTCGGCTCATGTTTCGCATCCATGGAATCATCGAAACACGTTCCGCTTACGAATTGCGATTGACGCCTACATCGGTCATCAACCGATTTAGATTCTTGGTGCACACTGGATTTCAAAAGCGGAGCACCTTCCCCACGGCAGATAATCAACAAGGATTCTTGGCCAATCAAGAGTGGGTCGGACCTAAAGCTTATTTCGATGCACTCTGGCGCGACATGCATATCGTCCGGAAAGGCGGCTGTGGGAGAGGCTGCCGGGAGCTAGTTGCCATACTGCTGATGTTGCATGTGCGAACTGACTGCGGGGTAAGATTAGCCGATGCCATTGACGGCCTCGATGTATTGCCATGTACTTCTACCTCCGGCTCAGTCGGCGCAGCCTCGGCCTGTACAGTGGAATAGACCAAGGCTTCGACCGGTCACCCATGCAAACCGTTGTACTGGGACAACGGTGGGTACAGATTGTCCAAAATTGCCTCAACAAAACCCCCAGTGCTAAGAACACTCATTGTTGCGTCGCTCCCATGTAAGTAAGCAAGGTATCGTGCACACCTGACCACGGTGGCTAGCCCCACAGCTACATGCCAGCGTCCCTTGAAACGAAACACAGGGCAGTACTGGCTTTGTTGTGCTCCGCATAGCGCCTCGTTCCCTCATTGGGAAGGTCGCCCAATAGGTGGCCTACTTTTATACGCACATCTATACGTTATCGAATACTATGCTAGCTTCATTTCCCGCCGCGTGGCTTCGTTGCATGCTTGGTCTTAGCGTAACACACGAGGTTATATCTGGCCGAGGATATATTTCGGTCCCTTGCCTCCCTTTTGACTGATCTATCCTGTCGGCAGGCTGCTTTTGTGTACTTTGTCTAACGTTCAATTCTTTTTTTTTTTTTTTTTTGCCGCGTGTCGGCCATCGGATACGATGGATTCCTTTCGAAGCATGCCCGGCCGCGTAAAGGAGGCTATTGTCAACGATGTCACTCTTCGTCGGACAGCACGATATGGTGGCAAGGCTGCCCGTGCTGCGCCTTCAGTTGCTAGCCAGTACCTCCAGGAGAGGGTGCCTATCATCCATTGGCTTCCAAAATACAATCCTCGATGGATTTTAAACGACACACTTGCGGGAATCACTGTTGGCGTGCTATTGATTCCTCAGTCACTGGCGTACGCAAAGATTGCTGGGATTCCAGGCGAATATGGACTCATGTCTAGCTGGCTTCCAAACCTTCTCTACTTCATTATGGGTTCATCGAAGGGTATGTCTAATGATCAATCACTCAGGTGGGCGCTAACAATGCTTTCAGACCTGTCAACGGGTCCTACTTCTTTGATGGGCCTCTTGACTGCTGAAATTATTCACGATATCCAGAAAGATGGCTATTCACCCCAGGCCATCGCCTCCGCTGTCGCCATGTCGGTCGGCATCTACTGTTTGATTATTGGCATGCTCAAACTCGGCTTCCTCCTTGAATTCATCTCCATACCTGTGCTCAATGGCTTCATCAGCGCCGCAGCAATTGTCATCATGCTCGGACAAATACCTTCTCTTTTTGGTGTGACTGTAGGTTCTGGAACGGCAAATATTATTCGTGACCTCTTCCGGAAAATTCCACAATACGACGGGCCAACAACTGGTATAGGCCTTGGAGGTATCCTGATACTGGTGCTTATGCAGAAGATGGGCCAACGTTGGGGCAAGAAGAACAAGGGCATATGGTTACTTGCTCTTGGTCGAAGTGCTGTGGTCTTGATTTTGTTTACGGGCATCTCGTACGGTGTTAACAAACATAGAGTCAACAACCCAGTCTGGGCTCTGAGCAAGGTCAAATCGAACGGCATTGCGAATCCCAAAATGCCCGCCAACTCGCTCATCGCAAAGGCCTTCCCCCGCGCAATTGCGCCGTTCATCGCCGCATCTATCGAACATCTTGCCATTGCAAAGGCTTTCGGTCGAAAGAACGACTATGTCATCGACGCAGCCCAAGAACTCGTCTACCTCGGCTTCACCAACTTCTTCAACGCCTTCTTCTCCTCCATGGCCGTCGGCGGTGCCATGTCGCGCACAGCCGTCAACTCGGACTCAGGCGTCAAATCCCCAACCTACGGCCTTGTCGCCGGCGGCGTCGTCATTCTCTCCATTTACAAACTTAGCCCCGCCCTCTTCTGGATCCCCAAAGCCACCCTCGCCGCCATCATCGTCACCGCTGTCTGGCACATGATCGTCCCCCTCAAAGTTTTCTACTCCTACTGGCAAACCTCTCTCGTAGACTTCACCTCCGCCATGCTCACCTTCTGGCTCACCCTCTTCGTCTCCTCAGAGATCGGCATCGCCACCGCCGTCGCCTTCGGCATCGCATACCACCTCGTCTTCCAAGCCTTCCACCGCGTCACACACATCACCACACTGCCCACCCCCTCCCCGCACCTACCCCACCCCATACCCTCGTCAACCCAAGTCTTCGCCATCAGCCAACCCATCCTCTTCTATAACGCCTTCCACATCAAAACCCAATGCCTCGACAAAATCCAAACCCACACCTCCCCACACCCCACCTCCCTCAAACACGCCGCCCAAACCCGCAACTGGAGTGTCGCCGCCGCCCGCCGCGCTTCCCTCCTCCGCAAACGCGCAAACATCGACACAGACCCCATCCAGCTCCGCGCCGTCGTCCTCGACCTCACGCGCGTCCACAACATCGATACCACGGGCCTCGTCGCCCTGCAGGATTTGCGCGCGGATGTTACCAAGTACGGCGGGAGGGATACCCGGTTTTTACTCGCGGGTTTGGGCGACCGGGTGCGTCAGCGGTTTGTGCGGTTTGGATGGGATCTCGATGAAGATGTTTTTGGCGGCGTGAATGAGGCCGTCGAGTGGGCTGGGCGTAGGGGGAGTGCGGGGGGTGGCGGGGGGGATGCGAAGGATGGGGTGGATGAGATTATGGTTGTTGGGGGGAAGGAGAAGGGGGAGGTTTGAGTGTTGGGTTATTCCTCGAGGGCGGGGTTTATGACGTTATGTTCTTTTTATATTTACGGTCTTTTATGTTTTGGTGGGCGTTTATTGTCGCGTTTGGGGCTGGGAAGTGCGGTAGCGTATGGATTTGATTTCTACGCTTTGGGGATGGGTGGTGGATGTTAGAAGTAGATCAAGTCCTTTTAGTCTGATTGTTTGCGCCAGGAGAAGTCGTCATGGTGTACCGTTGGCACGGATAGCTCCGCTAAGTTGGTCCATAGGACATCCCTCAAGCTCAGATAGTGAGTGAAATCACCAGGTCAGTATCATACTTTGCATATTGCTTGCCTAAACAATACCCTTTCAGTACGTGTTGGCTTAGTGAGCAATCTGAACACGGCGTATCGCAAAAATATGTATGACAATCCCCGTGACTTTTATTCACGTTGAGCAGATAAAATCGTTCATTTCCCTTTTTAGAATGCTTTTTTTTTTTTTTTTTTTTTTTACCGGAACGCGAGCATGGATGAGTTGAGAAATGCAACGAACCACAATAAAGCGCCATAGGACCTGGCTCGAAACTAGTGCCCGCAATCACAATTCATTTTACTCAACCGTGCGACTGCTACAATTTCCGAGACTTGGAGCAATTGCGGAATATCCAGAGTGTCCTATATAATTGCAAGCTGAGTTCGAGAATGCCAAGCTACACTTGATAGATAGAGGGGCTGCCCAGGGCAGGTCTTGTGTTATCGCCAGTGTGCAGCTTATACACGGGATCAGACGTATCTTGATGTGCATTGTTGTACTCAAGACTAAACTACTTGCTTGCCTTGCATCTCGCCGGACGAGCACCCATGTTCGGGATGTATAGCAAAACGTTATTTATTTGCCATAGCATAAAATGTGCGGAAAGAACCTCATGTGCCAATTTTTTTTTTTTTTGAATCCCTAACGCTAGATTTGAAGTCTTGTAGGTAGAGAGTGTGTGTTACCTTATATTTGGTAGGTTATGACGACTCGTCGAAATGAGCTGAGCTGCTCGGTAGTGAAGTATCATAAAACATAAAAGGAACCGAGTAGAACTGTTCTTATGCTAAACTAGGCTGTATCACGTAACACGTGGTTACAGAATGGACTTTGCATCGCGATGATCTTACCAACTCCTGCAATACTATCTTCGCTCATCACATCTCCATTACCGCGATATCCGTGTGACGGGTTCTCTTCGCCCAGCTTCTGAGCTCGATAGCAAATAAAGAGTCTACACCATAGTCGTGCAGAGGCCCTACTGGTATCAATGGTAGCTCCTGAGATTTCTATCGTGGTAGAAACTTTCTGTGTGAGAGCGCGCGTAACTATTTCCACGCACTCGGCGAAACTTGACGCCGACTTAAGTAATGCTTTAGTGAGTGAATGCGCGTCAGGGGGAAGTGCCGTAGATGACTGAGATTCAGATGTATATTCTTCATGTGCGAGAAAGTTTGTCGGGCTATCTAGTCCGGGGGGGGGGGGGGGGGCCTCAAGAAAAACATTTCCGGCTACTACACCCTCTGACACCATCCAGCCCAAATTGATAGTCGATGTAGACTGGCCCACAGGCCAGGCGATGCCTAGCCAATATGTCAATGTATGCGTTTCCAGAGACCGAGGACAGGAAAAGGAGGAAGTCTAGTTCAGGCGGAAGGATGTTATGCAAATTCCACGAACCAACGACTTTAGGAAAACCAGCCATTTGCCAGTTGTCAAAATTCGTTTTCTCAAAGGTTGCATCTTTGAGAACCATGGAGCTTTGCGCACAACCACGGATTGGTGGCATGGTCTAGTGGTCGATGGTCTGACGGGGGCATAGACTTGAACATTTTCGTTCTGAAGCTATTCAATAAGTTGAAGAGCCTTGTCAGTTGAGGGTCCCTTTCTTCAAAGTAGAATCAGGTGTTTCGCGCCTCGAGCGGCCATCCGTCGAGCAACGCTCCGACCTAGGCCTCCAAAACCACCAGCTATCAAATAACTTGCATCCCGATTGAGTTCGTACTTTGGTGAGACGCGAATGTTCGTCCATACACTGGCCAGTATTAAATATGCTAGCAGGATTGACTCACTAACCCTGACAAGGGCGACAGGTCGAAGCTCGACGGCCATTTTCCCCACATTATTTTCGCTCTGTACGCTTCGAAATGCTTCCCCAACTTGCCCAACTTCAAACACCGTTAGCGGTTTTGCGACCTACAATATCTTATCCTCAATCATTCTCAGGGCCTCTACAAGGTGTCTTTTCGCTATAAGTAGGCGTTCGAGAAGAATCATGGACGGATCTACCACTGCAAATGAGATATCCCTGTTGAAATTAAACATACATGGGTAGTCGAGACCTCTCCAAGACGTCCCTCTTTCCAACCCCCACAAATCTACCAAAGGGTGCCAGACAATTCCATGAAGCATACATAGACCCACTAGCCAAGGAGTTGAGAATGACGTCCACGCCACGTCCGTTGGTTTTTCGTCTAATTGCATCTGCGAAAGAAGCATTCCGCGGGTAGAATATATGGCTCTTCGGGATTCCATACTCCTCATGCACCAGCAGTTTCTTCTTTTCCGACCCAACGGTGGTAAAAACGATCGCTCCGATATGCTTCGCAATTTGAATAGCGGCCTGGCCGGTTGCCCCAGCACCAAGATGGATCGGGATAGATTTACCTGGCTGGAGTCGAGCGACCTCGTAGGAGTAGCGTGCAGCGACGAAGGTGATAGGAATCGAAGCCGCCTCAGTAAATGGCATTCCTCCAGGTATTTTTGTCACTCTCTCTGGGATGCACCGTGTGACACGATCTCCGCTCTGGATGTCCGTCACCCCCTCCCCAATAGATGTAACGATTCCTGCACACTCGCCACCCAGAATCTTGTCATCAATTTGGCCAAGGGCAGTAAGGTAATCGTGAAAGTTCATACCAGTTGCTTTGACAACGATTTCAATTTCTAAATGCCCCAAGGGCAACTTGTAGCTGGGGTCTTCAATGAACTCAAGAGAATCGAGTAGCCCAGGCGTACCTATGTTTAGCATGAGAGGTGGACCAGAACCAAATTTTTGTGTTTGGATATTCGTTAGCTGATCGCGCGCCGAGATATGCGTGTTGAGAGAGTGATCATTTACTAGCCGGCGAGTGTGGACCAGACCATGCTCGACAATATATTCTGGCTCTGGTCCTGCCCCAGTGGACAAATAGTGTTTTTTCAAGACTTTCATGACATGTTTGACGCGAGTTGAATCACGCTCAACGTCCCTCAGTGCAAGGAGACTAAGCTGCAGAGCGCTGAATTCGAACCGCAGAACTCGCGAAAAGCTGTCGATCATGGAAGATTCCGGATTGGACATGTTGCTGCCGTCCCAGTAAACCCACAAGAGATTATTTGCGCATGAAATAAAATGTTTCAAGTAGCCAAATGAGGTGGCACTCATGTTTGCCAGGAATGGCTCTCCAAAGTCGCTTAGGATAAGTCTTCGTATCTCGATGCTTGATTCAGGCGAAGGACATTTCAATCGATTCCTCCAAGTGCTTGAAGTTCTTTTTATATGTGGTGTGCCAATCGAGAATTGCAATTCGTGTCCTGGGCCAGAACCAGAACAATGTCCGTTACAAAGCAGAAAGGAGCTTCCACATGCATATCCACTGCGGTGGAAATCATGATACTAAGTTGATGGCAATCTCCATGCCCAAAGTCTGGAAATATCGATATCGACTCCCGAGAACTCTGTTTTGCTGAGAAGTTGATCCCACGTTTCCACGCTCATACACGGACTATCAAGACGATACTCATCTTTGTTTTGCCACCGGCCAGGCAATAACCCAAAGGCAAATTAAATCCGCCTAGAGCTCTCAAAAACTTCATGCAACATAAGCTTTCCGCCGGGTTTGAGCAATGACCTTATATGTGCAAGGGTCCGCTCGAGGTTTTCAGTCGCATGAAGCACACCTCAGGCAATGATAAGACCATATACCCCGGTTTCGTAACCTTAATCGACAGGATCATAACCGATATCCAAAATCCGAAAATCCATAATTTGGGAGTGGAGCCTGAATTTTTGTTCTGCAGCCTCGAAAAAGGAGGGAGAGGTGTCGGTATAGTCGTAGGGTGCGAACATCCTGTCTCACTCAACGTTCGTTAGGGCTTGGAGTGCGGTAGTTGTTGCTGCCCCAGTCCCGGCCCCTATCTCAAGGATCCTAAGTTGGGGATTCTTGTGACCCATATATCGAAGGAACTGTATCAGCGGCTCGTTATAGAGCAGATCTGAATTGCATGATTCGTAGTACTTGGAAGCTAGCATGTCTTCGTTTAAGATAACTTGAAGAGGGTCTATTTCGCCCTGGAGAATCTCTGTCAGTTTTCTTCCAATAGCCATAAATAATATTCCTTGGTCACCGAAGCTCTCAACAGATTGGAATAACTGCTCAGGCGCGTTATGATTGCCAAGGCCCTGTAGCTGAAGGTCAAGGTTCACTGGTACCCCCTTGATCCTTTTGCGTACCCATTTGAGGTACGATTGATGATATGGCTGCAGATTGTTTACACCACGTTCATCGATAGCGGTAGTAGCCTCTCTCATAAAGCAACTGCTGCGCGAGTTCTAGCTCCGCAGAGTACCGAGTTGGGGAGCTCCGGCGAGGACAACTAATAGATGAAAGCGAAAGTAATTCTTGCTGATCCAAGAGGTCAACGTCAAGTTTCAAATCAAAGCGGTAACAGAGCTGTGACAGCTCAGAAGTTCGTGGGCTATTCTCTATCGCTACCGTGGTAGTCTCAACCTCCATTACTATAAGAACTCGTTGAAGCTCCTCGTCGAGGACAATAGTACGGGATTCTGCCTTACGTCGGCCAGTGAACTAGGCCTTTGTAAATGCAAGAACTCCTTCTGCATCAAAGCAATTGATTCCGGTCTCAAATACCCAAAGTTTTTGTATCAGGGTCGGAATTGTCGTGGGGATAGTTTCTAGCCCCATTTTAGCTAACATGACAAGCATTAGTTGTGCCACTGCATCAAGCGTGACAGGATGAATAACGTGAGGTTGGGCAGCATTTGGGGCTTCCTTTCTCCAATCAAATACTTTGATACTGGAAATCGACTCTGTTGTCTCACATCGAGCAAAATCTTCGAGGGCTTGAAAGGCAGGGCCATATTGAAACCCGCAGGAATTGAGATTTTCATAAATGGACCGAGAGTTGATCGCTCTCGAGCATCGCCTTCCTGTCCTTTGGTAGTTGCCTTGGCGATTGTTCGTATTCTCCGTGAGCTCTTCACCGAAATGTGGTTCACAGAAAGTGTCCTCATAATCGATACGAATATTTCTCCTACAATGCTTTATTCATTTAGCATTGCCGTATGAAAATACACGAAACTGAGACCAAGGATGTTCCTTATCTGAGGAATTTTTTAGTGATTGAAGACAGTTGTGTCTCAACGCCAGTATCTCCTTCGCGGATCATTACGGGGTTTTGGAGGCTAAAATCCTGAACAGAATACCTAGCTGGCGACCTTTTGGTATCCGCAAGCTGGCGGATGGCTTTTATAGCCATCACGATCATCCTACTAGCTGGGTAGGTTGCAGTTCCAGTGATCATATGGTCTCTGATCCATGGCATCTGTGAAGTCTTTATGATCCTTTGCCATCGAGCTTCTTTTGGATTCCAATCTGGGACAGGAGATCCGAGAATATCAAGTAAAGGAGCGTGGCGAATTCAGTAACTTTCTTCGCTCAATCTACTCTTGCCAAAAACGTTGGGAGTGGTGGAAAGGGTACTCAGGAATTCCTACGAGTGTTGGGATGATGATGATGATGATGGCGAGCTGGTAGAAGAACCAGATGAAGACGATGATGCACCAACGTCTAGTGGGCGCATCAAAAAACGCAAGAAGACCGAGAAGCAAGAGTCGCCACATCTTGTACAGTACCGCAAGATGTATGAAAGGGGTGATTATGATGGTTGGTTTCGCAAGCTGATGGAGAACAGTTATGAAAATGTGGAAGCTCTAAACCAGACCGTCGTGGATGGGGTTCAGAAACAAGAAGGTTTCAGACTATACGACTAAGCAGCCGGTATTGCTTTTTGTTCGATCTTCGACTCGGTTAAGCGCCATGTTTGCAGCCATTGCGGACCAGGTGGACAACAAGAACGAAAAGGCAATTATCTTTGCGCTCAATCCTTGGGAGCAGCAGCTCTATACTGTGATCTTGAGGCTTCTCGATTACAACGCATTTGCCTATCTCGCAACATTCAAGACTGGCCACAAGGCTGACCTAATCAAGAACTTCCAATCAAATCTTTCACGCTGGGTAGAGCCTGGGTTTGAAGGGGTTCGCAGCACCGACTCAGAAGTGTTGGTACTTTCGTACCATATGAATTCGGGCCTCAATTTGCAGACCACATGCCATAACCTGAATGCGCCCTCACCACCGCCCTCTTACCCCATCTGGGCGCAAACTAGTGGCTGCATCGCAAGATTTGGGCAGCCGTTTAAGTGTAGGGTAATACATTGTACGCAAGACCTATAATATCCCGCAGTACAGCACGATGGTGAAGAATGCGCTGACTACAATTGCGGCACTTGTTGTGACGTGGAGGGGCAAGACGAGAGTACAGCTGCAGTGACCAAGGTTTCATTCAGTGAACTAAAGCACTTCCATGGGTTCCAAGGCACCCTAGTTGATGACCGCAGCAAGTGACTTGCTGAAATAAAGAAGAAGGAACAAGTCGATAGGAATCTCCCCCCCAACGAGAAGTTTCTCCGTATCCTAAACGCTGTGCTGGGAAAGAGCTTCGGTGTCACTCCTGATGGGGCGGGCTCTTACAAAGTCCAAGAAACCAACCCTCTATTCTGCAACTATGTGCCTCTTGTAGCCGCAACCAAGTCTCAGTGAACCCCAAGCAAACAATTACATGATTTCGGATCGCCACATAGCGCAATCAGGGGCAAGAGCAAGCGGCATATTGTTCTTCCTCCAGAACCAAAGCGATGCACCAACCCTGTTGGAGGGGATGAAATGCTACAGGATATTCATGGCCGTCGGTTGGCACTCATGACCAATAGGGATCAAGTCGATCGCAAGCTCTGTCTTCGTGCTGAGCAGGCGTGTAAGTAGAAAACCGCAAGCGCATGATTATTGAAGACTCAGAGGAAGAAGGTAAAGATTCATGAGATGAGGGTCGATTGAAGCGACCAATGCTGAGAAAATGTCCACGACAGAATAGAAATTCAACTGTGATTGGCAGGGTCCGCAGCTTCGATTCACCTCGGACTAGCAAGGAGTGATATCTTGTATCGAGGAGTGCAGCAGTCGCTATAATCTCTTCAATTGGTCCTTAAAGAGCAGAGTGCAGACCAATTTCTACTATATTGTGAATTGCCAGGAATTGAGTCTTGCCTGTTTTTCCGAGAGCAGTAAACCCGGTCGTCATTTTCATCGCTGCCTCGCAGAAGAGGACCGGTGATATCATGTTGTTGACCCAGTATCCTGGCTTGCAGAGTTCCTCTCGAGCAATAAAGTTGCCTGTTATTGTGGATACTATTTGGATCTTTCTAGCCTCATCCATTTCCAGGGCGATTTTAATAACAGATCGGTGTGGTAAAGCCGCAACGCAGTATCTAAAATCAAGTCAGAGAGGTGAGAAAGCAGAATAAAACAACACATAAGCTACTGCAATTTCCCCAGAAGAACTTCCGACTACAGTAGAAGGAGTGGGTTTGATTGTTCTGATAAAATCCACCAATCCAATCTGGATGATGGTACATAATGGTTGCCCGTACTGAGGCGAATTGACGAATGACGGTGTATCTTTCTCTAGAAGCACATCTGAATCAGGTTAGTAAGAAACTCACAATTTTTGCATGTGAAATAACCTACAATTGATGGTTCAGAAGCAGCAAAGTTCTCCCAAAAAGCGGCGTGACCGATCGAGACTCGATTTGAAGTCGTGATGGACTAGTAATCGTTTTGCCATGCCGGCATACTGAGCTCTTTGACCATCGAATATGAAGCCAGGACGAGGGTTTGTCTTTAGCGTAGATGGTGTGTGTCATCTTCATTTTGCTCAATTCATCAATACTATTAGTCTATATAAAGGACCGCCATGAGAGCTTGCTGCGGTGCTGACTGAGTATGTAGGCTAGGCTGTCCAGAGATAGTTTTAGATTATCTTCTCCATGTTTTTAGCCAACCTTGATTGTATACTGTGGCATCGTAGGATGCACGTAGAAGTAGGAGGCAGGTGGCGACCCGCAGTCGGTGAGATGAGTTGAAATATATGGCTTGAGTAGCCACATGACGAGTTGGTGTCAGTGGTTATCTACTCCATCCGATCCGCCTCGGAGCCCATACAGAGCCGCAATCCTAACCTAAGCCTCCCCGATCATGTGCGGCTCTACTACACCACAATACTCACGATAGAGGACAGGGGTTTTTCTGGGCCGCCTCTATCTGCCGTAGAGCCTGCATACAAAAGAGGGAAATTGGTCTCCCAAGACGCAAAAGACTCTGTTTTGGAAGCATGACGTGACGAATTTGGTGGGTCTATCTACTTGTGTGAATGTTGAATGCCATTGAGCCGCGAAGAGAATTCTGCGGTGCAGTGAAATCCCTATAGGCCCCGATTGAGAAGAAAATGATATAAATCCTCTAGAACGGGATGTAAATGAGTGCCACCAAAATCAAAACAATTTACAGATGCTCTGCGCAGACCCAGTGCAGGCCACTGAACGCATTGCTCAGGTATTTAGTACGGATTGGGACCATGATTCATAATCGCTTGGGCGACCTACCTTTATGTTTGCTTTCAAGACAACTCTGTGACTTAGTCGCTGGAAATTTGCGTTTGGTGGCATCAGCCCTCGTTCTAGGACTAAAACTGTTTTGATGAGGCCTGCAAGACCACTAACCCCCCATGTCCAATGTTTGATTTAGCAGCACCGCTATTCTCATCAGTAGGAGCCAGGAGCTGAGTAACTCAAGACTGATGCTCGCATATAAACTATATTGTCAGATTTCTTATTTCCAAAACAATTGGAGATGGCTTGGGCTTCAAGCGGGTCCCTTAAGGGCGATGTAAACTTGAAAAATTGGAGTCAGCGAAGTGCGTACCCAAGGGCGGTTTCAGTACCATGGGCCTCGATATAGCTAGTTGAGCCGGGCTGAAGACCTGCCTTGCGATAGGTCTCCCGAATGAGTCCCTCTTGTGCATTTGAGTTCGGCTGTGTAACGCTAGGCGTACGGTCATCTTAATTAGAGCCTGTGGACGGATTGCATCTAAAACGCGTTTGGGCACAACTACACAATGCCTTCTCCTTTGCTGTATTCATTTGCCCTCTCATCAAAACTGTATGAGAGACTATCAGTCAAACGAAAGTTCATGTTCGAAAGACGCCAGTCAAGTTAAAGAACCAGCTAATACGGTTAGCTAGCATAGCTTGCGAGAGACCAGTAGCCGCATAGGTTGGAAATGCTTCCGGATCCTTCATGGTCAAAGACTTGTAGTCATCGCGGAAACATCCGGTAAACACTGAAATCTTAGACAGGTGAGACAAAGAACAAATTTATAACCATGCAACACTTGTACTCTCAAGCATCTTCACTATGTAAAACGTAGATAGGCAGTTGTGAAAATCACCAGTAGCCTGGTAGATGGAGCAAAAACAGGCTACGCTAGGCTGTGGTACCGTCATCTCCAGCTACACGAATAGCCGTCAATATTTTTCTGACACAGCCGGATATTTTGCGCTCGGGGATTACGTGCCCACCCCCATGAACGATCTCGGTCTTCGAATTCTCTTGGCAAATTAGGCAAAGGCTTTCTCAACATTACGGACGTGGTGGATCCTTAGCGCCAAAGTCATGCACCGTTGGAATGTCGATGGAGTAGGTTTCACTGTGGCCTGGGCTAAACAGTTGTACGCAACCTCTCTCTCTCGCCGCAGGATCAGCAGGAATTACACCAGAAAAGAATAGACCAAGTTTGAAAGGACGTCTCTTGTTCAGCTACTCAGCGAGGATGAAGGTTAAGACAACACCTGCACCTTGAGAGAAGGCCATGACTGCATCATATGGGCTATACTCGGTAACATGGGATTCGATGTTGCTCACAGCGTCCTGGCAACTCGAGGCAGATTCGATATCAAAGTAAGACATATAGATCTGGTCCGTGCGGTTGCCAACAAGCAAGTATTTGGTCAGTGTACGTGCCTATTATAGGGACGTGCCACCTGTCAGGGCCATATTATGGTCTGTTCACTAACCAAATACTTGCTTGTTAGCAACTGTGCTAGTCCGGAGGGACGGCTGACGTGACTCCAATCTCTGGGAGGTGTTATGGGCCAATGACTACTCTCTATGGAGCGTCGCTATGGTAAACTTGCCTGGAGCCGCAGGGCAAACCAATGTGCCTGCAAGGTAGTCGAAAGTACAGCCTTCTCTCTCCAAACGGAAGAGGATTCAGGCTGTGTAAACCAGGTAAATCGAGATTCTACTGACTCGGGTTCAAGTTGGGAGGTTACCTCAATATTCGACCTGCGCCCATGTAGACAAAGGAAATGCATACTTCCAAGAGGTGTCAGCTAACCGTATGGGTGAGAGGCAACTAGTAGGTCACAGGTAGAGTACCGGCCTGACGTGTAGTTTTATGTTTACTCAGATAATCCTCAACGGTCTCAACAGCTCAACGGCGTGGTTCAATATTGGGTGGCACAGGGCGTGTTTGTGGGTGCTATGAGTATTCCGTGACCAAACGGGCTCCCTCTGCTCTGCCAACCTTTCAACGCAACTCCTTCACTCTTTGAGCCCCATCAACCTTCCCCCTCTCTCCAGGTTAACATCTCCAATCTAACATGGCGGGTAGCCCGCTGTTCCTCCCCGTGACTTTTGAATTTCGACTTTGCGCGCGCCTTTCCGTTTTGGGCCATGGTCCTATTTCCCCGCTTCTCCTCGCAGGGCATTCACACACTGCTCGCAGCTATTAGCGTTGTTTCCGGTGACCGGCCATTAAACACACTGTGAGGGCGATACACAACTGTGCTTCCGGCTTCAAAGCCGAACGATGATGCTATTGTCGTTTTTGTCTTGAGTGCGCGGATCAGTACGTTGGCCCGCTTCCCCGCTGCACCATTGCGTGATAGATAGCGTTGACTTCTCGCAGCCCTATGGGGAGATTTACGCTAGGTTTCATGTGGCGCGAGTGCTCAAGGAACCGAGACACGTACGGGTGTATATTGGCATCACTCCTTCAAAGTTAAATTACAAAACCTCACTAATGCCTCACCCATAGTCCTCGGTAAAACCAGCACCTTGATGGGCTCGCCAGAGGAAGGAGGACTGACAATAGTCTGGATCACGTATTGGAAGAATGTTGAGGGCTTGCGTGACTTTGCTGCCGGTGATGCACATCGTGCTCTTCAAACACCGCGGCTTGCAAAGAAACATCCGTATCTCGGCATTATGCACAAAACTTATTCCATACCCAGAGGGAGATCCTCTCCATCATTTCCGGCCCTTTGGCATGGGTAAGTGCTGTTTTCTTAGGCGTGCCCTACCGCCTATGCGTTAACTAGACGATAGGGAAAACAAAATATGTCGTTGAGCCTAGCGTCCCCAGCCATGGCATATCCCTAAATGAGGGTCGCTTTGTCTCTCCGCTCGCCAAGGCCAAGGGACGCGAAACGCGCTCCATGTTTAGTCGAATGGATAGAACTAAAGAGCTCACACAGGTAGAGTGGAACCCAGAGGCGAAGGAATTTGACCACTATATCTAAGGAGCTTAGGAGGCAGAGACATCGGGGTGTGGCTTTGATACTTTGATTTGATTACTTCTTTCCCATTCTGTCCTTAAATGTAACGCACAGACAGCCTAGACAAAGTAACATAGTTTAAGTTGGTCGCGGGCGCCGCTCATTTGCCAGCCACGTCAATGTGTAAGAAAAACATGGGCCAGTTGCTTTGAAATTAAAATTAAGCTGAGCTCAGGAAAGAGTGAGCTTTATTTATGCAAAACTTCTTATCTATAGGCCAAAGGAGCGTTATGGTCATTGAAAGAGTTAAAACGTTACCCCCTTGTACCTAACCACATTCAGCAACCGTTTCCAGGTCTTCCTTCTCTATTTCGTTTACACATGAGCAATTAGAACTCTAACCGTCAATACCGCAAAGCTCTTCTTTAGAGTTTGTTGGCTTCAGGAGTAAGAGGGTGTAGGTGGTAATTTCCCGTTTCAAGCATGAGTTCCACCTCTGAGGCCGTCTCGCCTGCCACCACAGCACTTTTCGACTTGGCTTTCTTATTCGTATCCTTGGTTTCAGAACAAGAATACCACGTCGAGGAGTTTGGAGTTCTCAGTGGACTAAACAACTTATGCATGCTGCTCATACCCAGTGACAGCTTCCAGCCCTTGGCTTGCGCCAATTTAGGCAAAGATAGCGAACAAGCAACAATTATGCCAATAGTTAGTTCTGCGTAAGACCAGAGCCCCATCCAGGCGATGTTATAAGAAATATCTGCTGTCTTTTTGTGGATAATAACGACAAATTTGTAGTAAATACGCATCCCAGAGGCAAAACAGGCCCTGCATTGACGTTAGATGTTTAATGCGCATGTAAACCCTGATTTAAAAGAACATACATGGTACCAGTAGCAAACAACAAACTGATAGCTACCTTCTTTCGACGCGGAATATGCAACTGCCAAACAGTCTTCACAGGGAGGATTAGGATAGCTATATCAGAGATGATGTTAAAGAATCCTGTCGCAGCAACGACTGCATCGAAATTCATGCAAGTGCCGCCTTGCATCAGTTTGTTCCATAGCTTTGACCGAGGACTACAGGCAAATATCGTGCAAAAAGTGACTATCGTATAAAATATGAAAGATGTAGCAATAATGGCCCACGAGCCCCAAAACATCGTAGGATTGACTGTTTTGTTTGGTGCGAGCATTTTGAGGTATTGCACCAGGATGGACGTCTTAATAATGAATACGGATGGCCCATAAATAATTCCGGCGATATTCATCCACTAAGGATAGTTAGTAATTGGGTATCTATGGCTTGTGTAAAATAGCTCTATACCTCTATAAGTGCGAAAAGATCTTTGAGCTTTATGTGCCACTGATGTACTCCAGCGCCGTGATCGAAGGAGTATGTCCCGACCACACATTCAGCAATAAGTAAAGCCTAATTTAAGTCTCCTGTTAGTGACCCATACAATGAGAGTGAAAAATCTGGGAAACTTCTCACATAGGCGAGTAATATCATATCGAAATTATGTTAGATAAAATTCGAGATGGTTCCCAAGATAAATCTTACAGTCTGATAAATCTAGCTTATGTACAATGCACACCTTAGTGTACATCCGAAGAACAATGAATATGCCAGAGATGGCAGCGCATAGCGATAGGCACACATAGAAAGACCATGTCTGCAGGTGTGAGTGGACGTATGGGTGCCACGGAGTCGATGTCCCTCCGGGCCATGGCAGCGCGGGGCCTTCCAAATAAAGGGCTGGAGAGAGCTCCATAACTGTCTTTGGAAAGGGATCAGATGGACTGAGGTAAAATAGCGAAGTTCATAAAAGGGTACGCATTAGAATAGATGCTATGAGAGCTGACTTCTTACGATTGAAAAAGGCTTATAATTGACCATACTTAGGTACCGTGGGTGTGTACTATAGTACCACAGAAGTGTGGGTGGACTAAGGCGCGTGCTACGTAATCCCAGTCTGCATTGCATAATTAGTACTACCCGAGAATAGATAAAACCTCACTGTGTAAGATTATCATAGTCATGTTTCGTATCACCCGATGACAGATAACGTGGTTTACAAGCGAGCCGTGCTTACGAGTGAGTCGCACCCCCCAAAATGTTGGGAAATAGCCTCATGAACCTCAACAACAGTTCTACAAAATACCCCAGAAATATAAGCATAGCCTTTTGTATATATATTTAGTTTATTCTAAAGCTCTTAGCTTTATAGGTTCTATCATTCCTAAGATATAGTATTTTGGCACCAATTTTGTATTATCTTGAGAACTACTTGATATATTCTTTTCAAACCAAAGTATTTGTCTTAAAATAGGTATGCAAGGTTTAGATAAAATTCAGTTATTTTTTAGAGCTGTTATTGAGATTCAAGGAGGAGTTTTTTTTTTCTTTTTGGGTGTGTTTTGGGGCGCGACTCACTTGTAAACCCATTGACGGCTACTAGTGAAACCGGTGTGTCTAGCACATGCCTAATTAGAACCCCCCTTTCAGTAGGTATTACCGCAGTGCTGGGTAACCTATAGTGCTGGCTCTCCCGTACAATAATAGATAACTTTTTCAATTCCCCGCGAAGAGTTAGACATCGGGTTCATATTCATCAAGGATTCATCAAATGTTGAAACACCTAGTCCAGCCGTGTACACTCAAGGTTGGCGACTCCATGCCGTGGCAGCAGCGTACGTAGAAACACCACGCTGATTCTGCGTCTCAATTTCCCATTTCATCTAGACTATGTCTCAGTATCTTCCTCGCGAGCCTGGAGGTTTCTATTGTCGCGACCGCGTTGGCTGCCATCTCAAACGACTTGAAGAGCTTCGAACAGAGCACATACATAAGTCAGTTCCCCCTACTTAATATGTTTACTAACTAACTTGCAACGAGAATTTCTCATCATTTGGGCCAAAATGAGTGGCATATTCGGTTGAAAGCTTTTCATTCTTGCTTCGATTATCCCCTTTGCTGTTCTCTCTGGTACATGTGGTACTGTGCAGCCTACAACGCAAATGTAGGTTCCATCAGTCACAGGAATTCCCCGAAGCTAAAAAGGATCCAGTATCATTCTTCACACTTTCCAGGGTCTAGCCGGAGCTGGCACATACTCTTTGACTGTCGTTTATATTCTTTGAGCTTGTTCCTCCCGCAAAGTTTGCGACTTATAAAAGCCTCGTCTCTGAAATCCTGGCAATTGCATTATTGCTTGGTCCGCTACTCAGAGGTACAATTACGAACGGAACCACATAGCGATGGATCCTCTAGATCAAATGAGTTGCCTAACCACGTCAACATCTTGGCGCTCCTTCCAGAGCACAAAACTTACCTGCTACAGCGTCCCCATTAGTGTCATTTCTGTGCTTGCACTGGCCCTGTCGATACCAAACGGATTTCAAATCACATACCCACACCGGAGCCTGTTGTGGAACCCAAGCATCAAAAAATTTCTAGACACAACTTCCAGCGCGAGGATGTCGTTAGAACTGCGCTTCTCCTTGCAGCGTCGATTATATTTATCACTACATTTGAAAAAGCTGCTAACGGCCGTAACTGAAATTCCGTATTCGTCATCACCTTCCTAGTATTATCTGTCTTGCTATGGCCAAGCTTCATTCTCTAGAAGCGCCGAGTTACCCTTGCTAACGGCAAAATAGAATCCATCTTCCCCTGGTGATTCCTTCAATCAAGGGTTTGTATCGGGATGATTTTGTACGTAACCTTCACACCTTCAGTGGCTCTGCCAATGCTCACACAACAACAAGGAGCACGATTCTGACCGGCGGACCCTTCACTGTTTGCGTCATACAGATTCCGCAGCGTTATCAAGCCGTGAGTGGCCTCTCACCTCTCAACGCAGGCGTGCGTCTTCCCCCTTTCGCCATTGTGCCACCTATCGGCTCAACTTTTGCCCCTACGCTGTGCAAAAAAGCCAAAGTTCCCTCAATTTATCTCTGTTTTATCGGGTCATTGTTACAAGTCATCGGCTATGATCTTTTATCTACCCTTCCGGAATCTCGGTCAATCTTCCATGGGCAGTATGGGTACTAAGTTATTGCTGGTTTCGGCGTGGGAATCAGCCTCACATGCTTGGTCGTCGTGGTGCCCTTCACAGTCGAGGAGAGGAACAGGTGTAATTTTTGATATAATTGATGGAGAATCCAGGACTGACCTTGCTCAGCTGTTGCCATGTCATCCATGATATGATTTCGTACCCTCGGTGGCGTACTTTATCTCGCCATTACCTCTAGCGTCTTCAATAGCTATCTCCGATCTCGCCTCCAGCATATTGTTGAGCCACAGGAAGTTGCCCAAATTTTGAAATCAGTCGATATCATAAGACTTCTTCCCCCAAGCGTTCAAGATGAGGCAATCAAGGTGTTCAGTCAAGGCTATAACATCCAGTTTTAAATCTTGATTGGTTTCGTTGCAGCGCAGATTTCCACGAATTTATTAATCTAGAAAAGGAATCAAATATTCGTCTGAAAGATCGAACAAGTGTGTTTTGGGCAGACAGTAGCTACTCTTTGTACAACGAAGCGAACCCTAACCAGCAAATTCGAATATCTAGAGATTCGGGTGTGTGTTTCTTGGGATATCTTCTACCAACGCGATGAAAAAGGTACCCTAGTGCATATTCATAGGGATGATAATTGTTCTGCATCAAATTTTCTTAGTGGTGAGCTCTAGCTGCGGATATAAGATTTATTCATGGTAGCCTTGCTTTAGATACTATGTACTCAATTCCTAGATTATCAAATTATCAACCATGGGCGCATATAAGTGCATGCCAGGGCTAAAAACTAGCCTTATCTCTTACGACATCTAGGACTTCTCTCAGTTTGAAATTCGATAAGCAGCCCTCGATACGTAAGATATAATACTAGTATTTGTCGTAAAAGCTTTTCCGCTTTCCATCTTTATTTGACACTAACTACGTAACATACTCTACCTATCTCTGCCTGTAATAACCAGATACCTTCATCTTCTCTTGTAAAGAACCATCCTCACCATTTATTGAACTGTCAACGGAGCATGTAGCAGAGCGACAGTCGTACCTATATTTCGTGCATGAAATGATTCATTATATACTAAACCCCAGTGAGCTTTGCTGAATTGAATACAATATGCCTGACATTTCCCTTGTGACATAAATATTTTACACTGATACTGCGTGGGTAGGTGCGGTTTTCGCTTAAACCTCATCTCTCTCGCTCCTCAGAGCATCCCATCTATATAAATACATTGTCGGCGCACCCCATATACTCCTCCCCGTTCTCACCCACGGCCTACTTCGAGCAGTGCATCAAGCCCGGTAGCGGTATCACCATACCCATCCATCCTTCGTCTTCCTCCCAGCAGGACGAGTGAAACAACATGTCCAGCCGTCTATACTCGTACTCCGACGCCCCGTCTAGGAATCTGTTCATCTGCGCGAACGACGACCACGCCGCGTCCCCGCCACTCTCACCTGCTCTCAACGGGGACTCCGCTCGCCTAAACTGCCCGTTCCCCAGCGCCAAGCCCGTGTCCCGCTTTGCCGTATATCCCTGCCTATGCTCCAGGCTTCCCCAGTCTCTTCTCTTTCCTACTTTCCCCGTGATCCGGCGGTGCACTATCTCCTGCTGTCCTACCCACGCGGAGACCAGCGCGTCAAACGACTCTTTCTCTGCCGCGCTCCCTGCTACCTGCGTCTGGCAGACGTGCAGGTGCCATGCCATGGCGTCCGTCGCCCACTGCTCGGGCTGCAGGAAGCTCTTGTAGCAGACGGGGCAGCTGGTGGGCTGGCAGCTTTGGAGGCAGGAGATGCGGTGGTTGAAAGCGTCGAGGGCGGGGAGATGTGCGAGGTCCTGTGCGCAGTTGATGCATGCGGTGGGTGGGATGGTGGTGGGGGGAAGGCGGAAGTCGTACTCGTCGGACGAGGAGTCTGCGTCCGAAGAGCTGGATATTGACGGGGAAGATTCTTGTGGGGTTGTTGGGGGTGGGCTCCGTGGTGTGGCTTGCAGTTTGCGGCGCTGTGCCGGGTCGTATGCTTGGAGTGCAGTCCAGCACCTGTTGAAATGGGTTACGCGTTGTGGATACCCCATTTGGCCGCAGGTTTGACGACATATTGCGCAGCTTGGGATGTCTGACTGCAACGACGGAGTTGAGCCGCTGTTTTCGTTGTTGTCTGCCATGTTTTAGGGTCAAAGATGTGATTAGTCCAGAATTTCTCCCAGCGGAGTCGAGCTTTGTGAATGAACGGTCTTCAGAAATGGATTGTCTGTGGGCTAGAGACTCGTTCTTCAAAGACGGCTTGTCTATTGGTTGATAACGTTAGCTGAGTTAGCTATGTATTGACGTTACAGGCAAGGCAAAGCAAGCAAGTTTCATTCAGGTGTCGAGTGTAGTTGAGGGCTTGGGCAAAAGCTAATTTGAAAATTTGTAGAGGGAAAGAACTCGTTTTGTTGATTTGCAAGGCACTAATTGACCTTTCACTTGCGTGAATTTACTTGGCCGTTGCTTGGGTGATTGAGCCTGGGGGGCTGCCTAATTGCTACATTCACCTACAGTTACAAAGGTGGCTGGATACCTAAACTTGGCCACAAATCACCGCCCAAGGCAATCCAAAGCTGTTGCGCAAGTTCGATTGGAAGATAGTGGATTTTGACACACTTTGTATCTGACGCCTGCGCGGCCTTTGTATGTCCGCGACTCTTTTATATATACATAATGTAGTTTACAAGCGAGTGACGCGTACAAGTGAGTGACGCACCCCAAAACACACCAAAAACGCTGAAAAACAGCCTCTTAAATCTCAACGTCAGCGCTATAATATTATCTATGAACCTAAGGATAGGTTCTTTAGCTCATTTTAAATTATTTTTCAAATTCTTCGACTAATAGGTTGTATATGGTCCGTCCCTGCGTAGCGAGACACCCTGTGTGCCGAGACAAATGAGGGGTACTTTGACTTTCAGCAACTACAAAACCTATACGCACAACAAATATTGCTATAGTTCTATAAGAATAATCTGTTGTACCTAATTCTAAACGTCTATAATCTACTCTTCCCTAAAAATTACGTTTACATTGTCGTCTCTAAGCCTGATTTGTATAGCGCCTTCCTTTGTAGCCTAACAGACTTTCCTCTCTACAGCGCTAACCTTAAGCCCTTATTACTTTACATTTTAATAGAATAATCTTGTCTAGGCCTAAGAGCCTCTCTCTAGTAGTAGGAAGTTACTATTAACCCTATGCGCGCTACACAGCGCAATTTTATGTAGGTCTACTATGTCGACTAGTACCTCTAGTAGAACTAAATTACTAATACTCGCTAATAGGTAGTAACTCTATACGTCTTACCTTATCGTTAGCGCGTAACGTATCTATAGCAGCTATTAGGCCTATAGCTATACAGCGTTACTACTAAGTGCTACAAGACATCTAAAATATAACTTTAGATTAGGAGTAGGGTAAGAGCTCTAGATACTCGCTACTACTAGGTTCTAGGCTGTTTTTATCTAAAATCGTATCTATAGTAGCTGTACTTAGTAAGCTACTAACTATCTATAGCTACCTTCTATCCTCTTCTCCTTGTTAGTATAGTATTACTATCTACGCAAGCTCCTAGTTAGTACGAGTTAGCTATCTTCCTTACTAGTATTATTAGAGGAGTTTATTATTTTAACAAGGTAGAAGTAGTAAATTTACTACGTATTAAATTTTTAAGAAGTAGATATCTTACTACTAACTTAATCTAGAGTATACTTAAAGCTTTACTATAGTAAATCTATAGGCTATATATTTATACTATTTATACTAATCTCTAGCCCTCTATAAAATAGAGGGAATAGTAAATATATAATATTGTTAAGAATAGTTTAAATATTCTTAATACTTATTACTCTTAATATTATATATATAATATAAGGGCTTTAGCGAGGTAGGAAGTAAAGGAGCTAGAAGAGTAGTAAGTTATCTAGAGTATATTAAAGACAAATCCTTATAGAGTAAGGATATAAGAAACCTAAGCTATAGACTAGGCTATTACGTAACTATAACTCTCTAGGCGTGCTTTAAAGAGTCCCTAGAGGTTAGTTAAGATAGGCGTTATATCTAAACCCTTTAATAACTAGTCCTAATACTAATTATATTCTTAGATACTATAAAATATAATAACTACTATTCTAATAGTAGCTATAAGAAATTCTCTAAAGTATCTATTATTTATATATAGTCTAAACTTAATTATACTTAAGCTTAGATAGAATATCTTTTCTTTAAACCTAGACGCTAGCTATATTAAGCTAAGTAAAAAGACAATAGACTAGAGTTATATACTACTATTTGTATCCTAGATCTTAATAGTATTATTATAGGACCTAGATACTAGGTATATATTATAGGCGTAATAAGAGAAATCGAGATAGAACTAATTAATCTTAACTTAGATACTAATAAAGTATAAGACGAGTAGGGTAATAACCTTAATTAAGAAACTACTTATAACTAGGATACGTAGTAGTAATCTATAGTTATATATAGATAGATTAGAGTAATCTATAATAATATACGAATAGATTAAAGTAATCTATAGTTACGTATAAATAGATTAATAGTAATCTATAGTATTATATAAATAGATTAGTATAAGTATATAGTTAACTAGATACGTATTATTAAGATAATATTAGTAATCTAATCTCTAACCTAGAACGCTAATACTTAACATTGTATATATAAATTAACTATTATTTATAGTTATTACTAATTATAATATAAACTTTTACTATTAACTCCTAATCTACTAATAACTTATAGTAGTTACCTATAGTTAATAAAAGAGACCTTATTATACCTTACTAATTTAGTTATTACAAGAAGTAAAGCGTAAGTAGCGTATAGTCTAGCTAATATAATAGTAGAAAGTTTAACTAAATAAGTAGCTAAAGTACTTATAAGTAGTTATAAGTTAGATAATATAGTATAGAAAGTAATTAGAGATTATATAAATAACTTAATCTTAGAGAAAGAAGATATAAAGATAGTAATTAATATATTAGAGATATAGAATAAAGAACTACAAGACTATTTAAAGTAGAATAAAGTATAGATTAAAGCTATTATTAAAGGTTAGAACTAAATAGAACTAATTACCTAATAACTAGAGATAAGTACAATAAAGAAACTACTTAAGATACCTATACTTAAGAAATTTAATAGAATAAAGAAAAACCTAAAACCCTTTATAGTAGTAGTATAGCTATAAATAGATATACAAGTACTATACTTTAATATAGAAGAAAAAAAGGTAATATATATTAGAATATACTTTAAAGGAGACGTAATAAGATAGTTTAAACCTTACTAGATAGATTATACTATATACGCCCTAATAATATAGAAAGATAAAACTAGAGCTATCTTTAGAAGTTATAAATACTTTACTAAATAAATAAGAGTAGTATTTAGAGATATAGATATTACTTAATAAGCTAAAGAAAGGCTTAAAAGGCTTATATAAAATAAAGGTATTTCTAAATATATATTATAGTTTAAATAACTATTATAAAATATAGAATAGAATAAAGTATCTTTAATATTATAATTTAAACAAAGATTAAATACAAAAATCTAATATAAAATAATTTATATAGAGAAACCTAGGATACTAGAAGCTTTATATTACGGGGTTACTAGGGTCGACTTCCTAATAGCCTCTAGGTTATTAGTAGATTACAAGGTAATAATAAAAGCTTGTATTATAATTAGTAATAACTATAAATAATAGTTAATTTATGTATATAATGTTAAGTATTAGCGTTCTAGGTTAAAGATTAGATTACTAATACTATTCTAATAATATACATCCTATTAACTATATACTTATACTAATCTATTTATATAACGTTATAGATTACTACTAATCTATTTATATATTATTATAGATTACTCTAATCTATTTATATATAATTATAGATTACTACTATATATTCTAGTTATAAGTAGCTTCCTAATTAAAGTTATTACTCTACTTGTTCTATACTTTATTAGTATCTAAGTTAAGACTAATTAGTTCTATCTTAATTTCTCCTATTACGCTTGTAACACTATCTCCTCCTCTAAGTAGGTTCTAGTTTATCTATCCTAGAGCTAGAGTTATTAATCTAGTTTCTTTGTTAATATAGAGTTCTTTATTCTCTATCTCTATACCTACTAAGTTTACCCTTTATTATCTTTAATTAGTAGATTACGTATTACGCTATAGTATTACTATATTTCTTTATTCTTAGTATAAATCTTTAAATCCTCTTATAGAGTATATCTCTTTAAAATATAGTAAGGCCTATAAGGTATATATTTATATTAATACTTATATATTTTATAATCTTTCTAGTGTATCTCTTATAAAATATAGGTTAATAATACTTATTTATACGTCTATACTTATTTATAATAAGAAGAGCTATTAACTATACTTAAGATAAACTATCTAGATAGATTACTAAGGCTAAAAAAGAATATAATTAGATTCTAAGTATATAAGTAGAAAATTACACTCGTTTAATCTATCTCTATAAAATAAAAGCTTTAAATAATAAGAAGTCTATTATATAAGCTACTCTTATAGAGTCTAAGCTTAATTTTAAGGCTATAGTAAAGGCTACTCTTATTATATTAAGTATTCCTATTACCTCTCTATCTAGTAGTAGTAACATTAATTTTCTTAGTTTACTATAAGGCGCTTTAGAGGGTTTTAACTTTAGAACTCTTCTAGTTTCTTAAAGTAATTAAGGTTATTTTCTAGTTCCTATATATCTTCCTATAGTTGCCTTTTTTTATCTATTCTTATCTATTTTACTAAGTAATAGTTTCTACTACTATAGAACTAGTATACTAGGATTTCTTTTACTTCTTATTCTTCTTATTCTCTATTTATATCTACTTTATATACTAGTAGTTCTACGTTTTATAGTACTATTTCTAGTAGTACTATATAGAAGGTTAGGTATATCTTTATTTTACTTAGTAGTTTTAGTTTAAATATAACTAGTGTAACTTCTGTTTTAATTTTATATAGTCTTATTTTAATGTAGTCTAGTTTTAAACTTAGTTATTTACTCTTAATATTTTTTTATACTAACTATACTTTTTCTCTCTTTTTAAGTTAGGGTCTCTCTTTATACTTTTTATTATAGTATCTTACTATTTAATTATATAGGAATTCTATATCCTATCTTAGTTAATTATATATATTCTTAAGTCTATTAGTAAAGTTTTTTCTTCTTAGGAACTAAGATATTTACTCTCTTAGTATTTAGTATATATTAGGGTTAAATCTATAGTTTATAAAGAAAGGTAATACTCTTGTTACTATATTCTTTACGCTATTGTATACTAACTATACTATAGGTAGTAGCTATACCTAGTTATTTTAGTTATAGTTAAGGTAGTATCTTAAGTATTGTTCTACTATCTAATTTATTTGTTCTAATTATCTATCTATTTATAAGTAGTCTATAGTAGATATTATATATTATATTCCTAATTATACTATTATTATTCTCTATAGTTTTAATATAAATCTTATATTTCTATCTATAATAATCTTATCTAGTAGTCTATATTAACTAATTATAGTTCCTAGAACTTAGTATATAGTAATCTCTATCTTACTTTTCTCTTTATATAGTCTAAAATACAAGTATTTTATAAGTTTATCTACTATTATTAGAATTCTATTATACTTAACTCCTAATATTAGGTCTTTTAACTTTAGTAACTTTATAATAAAGTCTATTGTAATAACTCTTTATAGTTATTCTAGTACTTCTACTAGTTATAGTATTTTATATAGTATATATCTATTATACTTATTTCTTTAGTATTCTATATAATCTTATAGTACCTTTATTACTAATTATTTTACTTTTAGAATATAGTAGTCTTATAGTAACCTATCTAAGGTTTTATTAATTCCTTAGTATCTATATACTAGTAATTTATAGAATTATTATATAAATTCTCTTTAAATTTTTCTTAGAATATATATCCTTTTATAAGCTTATATAAATCCTTCTTAGATTTCTAGTTTCTTTATTTCTTTAGATACTTCTTACGTTATTTTCTAAATCTATTTATTTAGCTTACTACTTATTCTTTTAAGAGTTGCAGCTATCTTAGGTATATTTAAGACTAAATATCCTTCTTTGTTCTTTACTAGAACTATACTAGTAGTATTTACTTCCTCTTATAAGTCTAGTCTTCTACTAAGGGCGTCTATAAATTAGTTATCTTTTCTTTTTATATATATAATTTCTAAGTTAAATATTAATAGGAATTCTTACTATCTAATATAGTATTATAAGAATTCTTTATTTAGTATAAATCTTATAAAGTTCTTATAGTCTATATAGATTTTTATTTTATATTTTACTCTTTATAAATATACTCTCTATTACTTAAGTACTTTATAGATTACTAGTATCTCTTTATTATAAATTAAGTATTTAAGCTCTACTAGCTTTATCTTTTTAGAGAAGTATTTAACTAAGTACTCTTTTTTAGTTTTTAGGTCTTCTTGTATTAGTACTATTCTATAGACTAAGTTAGATATATCTATTTTTACTATTACTAGTAGGTCTAAGTTATATATTCTAATAACTACGTTTTTTATAAACTTTCTCTTAATCTTATTAAATACTTTATTATATTCTTTTATCTATTTAAATAGCGTATCTTTTTTTATAAGCCTTATTATTAGTTTTATATTTTTAGACTATCTTACTATTAACTTCTTATAGAAGTTTACTAACCTATAAAATTATTATACTTCTTTTAAGTTCTTTAGTGTTAGCTATTTATTAATTAACTTAATTTTTTCTAATTTAATCTTAATCTTTCCTAGTTCTATAATAAATCTAAAGAAGTCTATTTCTTTTATATAGAATTTATACTTTCTTATTTTAAAGAATAGTTTACTTTCTACTAGTTCTTCTAGTACTTTGTATATATATTATATATATTCTTCTTCTATTTCTAAGAATATAAAGATATTGTCTAGGTATATAAATATAAATATATCTAAGTACTCTCTTAGTATTATATTAATTCTTTCCTAAAAGGCTACTAGTATATTTATTAGGCTAAAGAGTATAACTAAGTATTTATATAGTCTATATTGTATTCTAAATACTATTTTCTATTTATTACCTTTCTTAATTCTAATCTAGTAGTAAGCGTTTTAGATATCTAGTTTTGTAAAGATCTTTACTTTCTATAGCTTATCTTATATTTTATTTATTTATAGTAAGAGGTATTAGTTTTTATTTATTATTACGTTAGTTTTTCTAAAATCTATATAAGGTCTTTTATTATTTATCTCTTTTTTATCTATAAATATAAGTCTATATACTACTAAAGATTTAGATTCTTGTATCTATCCTTTCCTTATTATATTTTTAATAAATACTTATTTAATTTTAGATTCTTCTTTAGTTTTTCTATAAACTAAGCTCTATTCTATATCTTTTCTTACTTTTATATCTATTACTAAGTCTTATAGTTAATATTCTAGAAGATAATCTTTAGGTTCTATAAGCTATTTCTCCTATTTCTTATATTCTTTAAAAAATTCTCTTTTATAGGTACTTATATTAGCTTTTAATATATCTATTTTACTATAGATAATTTTCCTTGTTCTCTAATCTATATATAGGTTAGTTATCTATAACTATAGTATACCTAGTATTATATCTATAACTATATCTTTAATTGTTATCTCTTTTAGTTCTAATATAGAGAAAACTATTTTAAACCTAATAGGTTCCTAAAATAGCTTTCTTTTAATTATACTTAGTTATTAAGGGTATTTGTTTATTATATAATATTTTCCTTGTATTTCTATAAACTTCTTAAATATATAGTTCTTTATAGCTCTACTATTAATTATTAATTATACTTTCTTTTTATAGTATATACTTATTTTTATAATATATAGGCTTCTTATACCTTCTAGCTATTTTTACTTAGGTAGTTTTATAAATTATTTATCTTTTTAAAGCTATAGCTCTACTTTAAGCTTATATTCTTTGTATTTTAGATATTTATTATAACTATATTTATACTATAGTCTTCCTAGGACGTATTTTTTTTTAATAGCTTAGGTCCTAGCTTTACTACTATATATCCTTCTTCTTATATTATCTCTTATCTTTAGATATCTTCTACTAGAATTACTCTTGTATAATTATAACCTTTTCTTTATATAGGCTAAGCGTAGTTATTTACTTTAGAGTTCTTATATATAGTATAATTCTTATCTAGGTATAATAACTATAAGGCTTTAAAGTGTACTAGATATTTTAGGTCTATTATTACGTTGTCCTCTTCCTAGTATTTGTCTTTTCTAGGTATCTCTTTTATTAGGATATAGTATACTACTAGTACTCTTAGTATATAAGCTTTATTAATCTATTACGTTCTTTTTATAAAGAACTACTATTCTTTTTATATAAGTATTCTTTTTACTACTACTATATATTACTTTATCTATTTTTAAAATAGTATAAACTTTATTTCTTTAGGATTATATTCTTTCTAGTCTTTATATACTTCCTCTATACTTATAACTAGTATATATTTCTAAATAAACTTTTATTATTTGTTTTATTCGTCTATATCTATTATTATATAGCTATTATAGCTATATATTATTAACTAGGTCTATTTTATACCTCTTATATTAGTTTATATCTTACTTCTTTATAGTTCTTTAAGAGAGGCTATAGTAGTCTTTTTATCTAGTACTAGTCTTTTAGCCTAGATTAATAGAATCTAGGGTTCTTCTCTTTCTAAATCTTCTATTAGTAAGTCTATTATATATACTATTTCTTCTAGCTATACTTTTATTCTTTCTTTTATTACTACTACTTTATTCTTCTATAAAAACTATTTTACTTCTTACTTACTAGAAAAGTATATATAGTAGTTATCTTTATAATAAAAGGTCTAGTAAAGTATTATATATTATAGTTCTTTACTCTTAGCTACTTTTTCTTAAGGTTTAGCCTATACTTTTAGTACTTTCTTCTTACCTTTAGTTGTTTTTAACTAGGCTTCTTTATCTTTCTTATAGTCTTTACTTTTATAATCTTTTATAAAGTGTCCTAGTTTTTTATATTTATAATATACTATATCTTTTTTCTATTTAGATTAATAGTCTTTAAAGTAGTAGCCTTTCTTACTATAGCTAAAGTATATAAAGTCTTTATTCTTCTTTTTCTTCTTGTCTTTATTAGCGTTAAGGATTATAGAGTTTCTAATATCTTAATTTCTAGGTTAGCTTCTATACTTATTTTTCTTCTATTTTTAAAGATTATTATTAAGTTATATTACTTATTACTTTAGAGCTTCTAGTATCTTTAGTATTTTTATATAAATTATCTTATATTAGATTTTTATATTTAGTCCTTACTTAAATTATAATATTAAAGATACTTTATTCTATTCTATATTTTATAATAGTTATTTAAACTATAATATATATTTAGAAATACTCTTACTTTATATAAGCCTTTTAAGCCTTTCTTTAGTTTATTAGGTAATATCTATATCTCTAAATACTACTCTTATTTATTTAGTAAAGTATTTATAACTTCTAAAGATAGCTTTAGTTTTATCTTTTTATATTATTAGGGTATATATAGTATAATCTATCTAGTAAAGTTTAAACTATTTTATTATATTTCTTTTAAGGTATATTCTAATATATATTACTTTCTTTTCTTCTATATTAAAGTATAGTACTTGTATATCTATCTATAGCTATACTACTACTATAAAGGGTTTTAAGTTTTTTTTTATTTTATTAAATTTCTTAAGTATAAGTATTTTAAGTAGTTTCTTTATTACACTTATTTCTAGTCTTTAGGTAATTAGTTCTATTTAGTTCTATCCTTTAATAATAGCTTTAATTTATACCTTATTTTACTTTAAATAATCTTATAGTTCTTTATTCTATATCTCTAAGGTATTAACTACTATTTTTATATTTTCTTTCTTAGAGATTAAGTTGTTTATATAGTCTCTAATTACCTTCTATACTATATTATCTAATTTATAACTACTTAGGGGTACTTTAGCTACTTATTTAGTTAAACTTTCTACTATTATATTAGCTAGACTATACGCTACTTACGCTTTACTTCTTGTAATAACTAAATTAATAAGGTGTAATAGGGTTACTAGGGTTAACTTCCTAATAACCTATATAGGTATTAGTAGATTAAGAGTTAATAATAAAAGCTTATATTATAATCTATAATAACTATAAATAATAGTTAATTTATATATACAATATTAAGTATTAGCGTTCTAGGTTAGAGATTAGATTACTAATATTATCCTAATAATACGCATTCTATTAACTATATACTTGTACTAAGCTATTTATATTATATTATAGATTACTATTAATCTATTTATATGTAACTATAGATTACTACTAATCTATTTGTACGTAACTATAGATTACTACTACGTGTCCTAATTATAAGTAGTTTCCTAATTAAAGTTGTTACTTTACTTGTCCTATACTTCGTTAGTATCTAAGTTAGAACTAATTAGTTCTATCTCGATTTCTCTTATTACGCCTATAACAAAGTTCTTATATATACTATACTAATTATAACTTTTATAAAGTGTACCTTAGAGCTAATAAAGGCTTAGCGTGTTTAAGATAGTAGATAATAAGTTCTAATATAGCTTCGAGGTTAAGTATAATAATAATAGAGTTACGTTTTCTAAGCTATCTATATACTAGAGAGAGATATATAAATATTCTTTAGTTTTTACTAATATACTACTATAGCTTTCTTAACTTATTCTAGCTAGATAATACTACTAAACTAAGATAATGCGTAAATATATAAGAGGTTAGAAGCTAGTAGCTTCTTGTTTAAGGAATTACTAAGTTTTTAAAGGTACTAAGGCTAAGAGCTTTAGAGTATATAGAGAACTACTTAACTTTAAGATAGCCTAAAGGTACTTATAGCTATTATTATAGCTTATTTTATCCTAGGTACTAATAATATTAAGATTTTATTAATAATACTTATAAAGAGTATATCTTAACTATTCTAGCTATATAGTTAGACTAAGTAAAAGACTTAACGCTTAAGTACGTATATAATACTAGCTTTAGGAGAAAGTTTTCTTCTAATTTAATTAAGCTTGTTATTAAACTAAAAGTAGTAGCGTTATACGTTATAAATATAGTAAAGTAAACTATTCCTATAGTATAGCCTCTAGTAGCTTATAGTAGCTAGTAACTTTCTAGTATATTTTAAATTAGAGATACTTTTATAGTTTATAACGTAAGTAGTAAGACTATTATAAGATCTACTAACTAAATTCTAAGAGCTAAGCTAAAATATCCTAGGACTTATTAGCTTATAAGATTACAAAGCTAATACTAGATCTAGAGCTTAATAAGATAATACTTAGTACTAGAGAACTTTATAGATCTATATACCTTAACTAAGAATTCTTAGCCTATATAGAGAGAAAGCTTAATATAAGGCTCTTTTTAGAGAGCTACTAATCTATAGGCTATTTATTAATAGGAGGTTTTATTATATATACTAATTCTAGTAAGTTCTTTTATAGTTTAAAATAGAAGTAAGCTTAGTAAATAACTAGCTATTACTACTTATCTAACTAATAGATAGATTAAACTAGGTTTCTCTAGAGATAAAGATATTACTATTAAATACTCTATCTATAGTAAGTAGCTTCTATTTTTATAACCTTTTACTAACTTCTAGGTATTAGTTAACTTAGAATTACTAAACAATCTAGTAGTTAGATTTAAAGGGAGAAATTTAGCTATTTTAAATAGTAACCTAAAGCCTATTTTTAATAGTATAGTTAACTAAGTCCTTATACTTCTAACTTAATAGGTTAAGGCTATTAAAAAAATATCTAGAATCCTATTAAACTAATAATTCTTCTTATTAGTAGCTTTAGGTTAAGCTTATACTTAAAGTAATAAATTAACGCTATATTTCTTCTAGGTACAAATATTATATAGCTACCTAATTTGTAAGTAAGATTAATTTTAGATTTAGCTAGTTACTAACGTACCTAGATAGTCTATAGTTATTTAAAGGGCCCTAATAAGAAGGATAATCTAAAGGAAGAAGATCTAATATATATATAGAATCTATATTTAGAGGGTATAAGTACTAGATTTAGATTTAAAAGATATAGAGTTTAAAGAGTAATATAAGTAAGTTACTAGAGATATTAGATATCTACTAAATTCTAATACTCCTATAGGGTATAGAATATATACTATTATAAGTAGTATTATACTAGGTATATAAAGTAGTATATAAAGAAGGTATAATATCTATATTCTCTTATTTACTACCTATCTACTAAATAGTAAAATATAGAGTAAAGAGTTTTCTAAGTCTAAAACTATAATCTTCCTATTCTTTTATATTGTTAGTATTAACTATACCTTAATTTTTTAGGATATCCTCTATACTTACTATAATCTAGACACTATTAATAGAGATACTAGACCTAATTTTCTTAAACCTAGTATACTTTTTACTAAATAAGCTTTGTTATTAAGTCTTTATATTTACTATACTAGATTATAAACCTTATAAAGAACTTATTATAAACCTACTAAAAGATATACTAAATATTAGATAGTAGCTTAAGAAAGTAGAGATAAAGAAAAGAAACTAGTTAGGTAAGTATTACTATAAAGTCTACTTTAATATTAGTATAGAGTTTAATAATAAGATTAAATTTTATCTTATCTTTAAAGGTTAGTAAGATTTACTAATTTTCTAGTTAAATTTATACTTACTTATATTAGAGTATAGATTCTAGCTTAAAGCTAAATTACTAGATATATAGGTTGTGCTACTAAAGTAGCTAATCTAAGTATCTCTCTCTTTCTAAATAGAGTACCTACCTCTAGACGCTTAAAGTATATAGTAGCTTTATTAACTTTAGGCCTTCTTATATAACTTTACTATACTCGCCTTAGTATTATTTAATAATACTATTATTATATAAAATACTAAAAGTGTAGTTACTTTATATTAGTAAGCGATTTCTCTATATTTTATTTTTATTTAATAATTTTTCTATTTCTTAGAAGATAAAGTTTTAATATAATTATATACGTTACTAGTTTACTACTAAAGCTTTAAGTATCTTCTACTATAAGTACGTTTTAAAATTTACTACTAAGCCTCCTTAGAAGCTAATAAATAACTTAATTACGCTAGTAAAGAAGATAGCTAAACTATACTAGCTAGGAGCTTGCGCTAGAGGTAATAATTTCTAGATATAGCTATAGATAGTATATAGTTTTACTAAGTATAGCTACTATAAATAATCTAGAACTTGTTATAAGTTAAACTAGAGTACGCCTTTATAGCTCTAGAGATTGTAGTACTTTATATATATAGCTACTACTTGTTTAACTATATAATAGCTATATTACCTAAGTATCTAGCTATCTTACCTCTATATACGTTTATAATAATAGTATACTACTTATAATACTAAACTTACTTACTAAAGTATAAGCTTTAATTTCTAGTACTACTTTTACTCTATCTAACTATATAAGTATATTTACTTTTAACGAGTTAAACCTAGATCTTAACTACTACTTAGTCTAAAAATTAGTACTAGTTAGCTTAAGAAGTATAAAGACGTAGTAGCTTAAGTAAGTTTTTTATTAAGTAATTAGTAGAGAAGAGAATAGTAGATTTTAGGGCTTAAGAGTAATATAAATAGTGTGTCTTTATATTATACGTATTACTAGGCATTAGACTATATCTTAAAATTATATAACAATTGTATTAAATAGTTAAACTACTAAAACGCGTTAGTTAACTAAATAAGCGCTAAGCCTTTAGAGTATTAATACTACTCTAAATCCTTAAGTTAGATTTAGTAATATTCTAAGCGCTTATTTAATCTACCTAGCTATATATCTTATAGTAAAATACCTATAGATATAAGTTATAAAAAAAGCCTAAGAAAAAGTAAGTAGTACGTTTAGTACACTTAGGCTATAGAAAGTTATTAAAGATTTCTTACTCTAATAGAAATCTAGATATAATTTAAGAACTAAGGATAACTAATTTAGCTTAATATAACTCCTTATATTAAAATACTAAACTACTACCTTACTTACTAAGAACGCTCTTATATCTACTCCCTCTATTAAGATAATAATTAGAATTATTTAAAAATCTCTTTATACCTAGGTATCCTTTATAAGATAACTTATTATTATACTTAATAGTAAGTTACTCCTCTAAAACCTTCTAAACAACTTAGTAGGCTTCTAATAATTAATACTCCTCTACGTAAATAACTTATTAAATATACTATTACTAACTAAGAGTAGTAGTAGAAACCTATAATAGGGTTACTAGGGTCGACTTCCTAATAACCTCTAGGTTATTAGTAGATTACGAGGTAATAACAAAAGCTTATATTATAATTAGTAATAACTATAAATAATAGTTAATTTGTATATACAATATTAAGTATTAGCGTTCTAGGTTAAAGATTAGATTACTAATACTATCCTAATAATATACATTACTACTAACTATATACCTATATCTCTTAGCTAGCTTTATACTTTATATTTACTAAAATCGTAAATTATAAATTTATTACGTACTTAGCTTTATACTTTGTATTTACTAAGATTATAAATTATAAATTTATTATATATCTCTATTATAGTTAGCTTCTTAGTTAAGTTTATTACTCTATAAGTTATACGTATTGTTATTATCTATAGTAGAGCTAATTAGCTTAAATTAATTTTCTCTTATTATAGCTATAACACTATTCTCTCCTTTAGGTAAGTTCTTATTTCTCTATACTAGGCCTAAGGTTATTAGTCTAGTTTCTCTATTTATTTCTAATTCCTTATTATTCTTTATATCTTCTTATTCTAACTATAATAAACTCTTTCTTATTACTTAAGTTACTTATAATAGAGTTAAAATATTTCTATACGCTTATTATACTTAATTAAAGCTTACTTATCTTATATCTTTAAAGGATAGTAAATACTATAGTAAGTATATTCTTACTAATATTTAATATAAGTATTGTTATAGGCTACCTATTGTCGACTATAGGCACTTATATAAGGTATTAGTAGATTAGGAGTTAATAGTAAAAGCTTAGGGGTAATTTATAATAACTATAAATAATAGAAGATATTTTGTAACTATCTTGTATTAGCGTTCTATAGTTAAAGGATTAAATTACTAATACTATCCTAATAATACGCATCCTACTAACTATATACTTGTTATAATCTATAATCTATAGTTACTAAGACTAGTAGATTATAGATTATCTTAATCTATAATCTATTAATACTAAGAGTATATAGATTATAGATTAACCTAGGTATCTTAGTTATATATAGTTTCTTAATTAAGGTTATTACTTTACTTATCTTATACTTTATTAGCGCCTAGATTAGGACTAATTAGTTCTATCTTAATTCCTTCTATTATACCTATAACACTATCTCTCTTTTTAGGTAGGTCCTAGTTTCTCTACTCTAAAGCTAGAGTTATTAGTCTAGTTTCTTTATTAATATAGAGTTCTTTATTCTCTCTTATACCTATTTTATCTATATATTATTACTACCTCCTTACTAATTACGTGTTACGCAATAGTGTTAAAATATTTCCTTACTCTTATTATACTTCTCTTAAGTTAAACTCTAATTCTCTTCTTTATATTATTTCTACAAATAATAGTAAAGCTTATAAGGCGTATATTTATATAAATATATATAGCTCTTATAATATATCTAGTATTTTTCTTTCTAAGTATAAGTTTATTACACTTATTCTTACGTCTAAGCTTAATAATAATAGGGAAAGCTATTAACTAGACTTAAGAGAAATTACTATCTTAAATTGTAGAGGCTAAAGCTAAGTATAAGCGTATCTAGGAGCTTACGTAGAGTAAGCTAGTAAAAAATTAAGCTTATCTCTTTTGTTTTTATAAGATAAAAGCCTTAAATAATAAGAAATTAGCTAAGTAGTTAGTAGCTCTAGAAGCTAAGCTAGACTTAGATAAGGCGTTTAATATTACTATAGTAGGTCTTACGCTAGACGTCTTTATTATCTCTCTATCTATTATTAGTAATATTAGTTTTCTTAGTTTACTACTAGGCGTTCTAGAAGGTTTTAATTTTAGAACTCTTCTAATTTCTTAAAGTAATTAAGATTATCTTCTAGTTCCTATATTTTCTCCTATAGTTATCCTTTTTCGTCTATACCTATCTATTCTACTAAGTAGTAGTTTTTTCTATTATAGAGCTTATACTTTAGGATTTCTTTAACTTCCTATTCTTCTTATTCTTTATACGTGTCTACTTTATATACTAGTAGTTCTACTTCTTGTAGTACTTGTTCTAGTAGGGCTATATAGAATATTAGGTATATCTTTATCTTATTTAGTAGCTTTAGTTTAAATATAACTAGTATAACTTCTTTCTTAATTTTATATAGTCTTATCTTAATATAGTCTAATTTTAGGCTTAGTTACTTACTCTTAATGTTTTTTCGTACTAACTATACTTTTTTTCCCTCTCTAAATTAAGGTCCTTCTTTATACTTCTTATTATAGTACTTTGCTATCTAATTATATAAGAATTCTATATCCTATCTTAGTTAGTTGTATATATCTTTAAGTCTATTAGTAAAGTTTTCTCTTCTTAGAGACTAAGATATCTAGTTCTTTAGTATCTAGTATATATTAGGCTTAAATCTATAGTTTATAAAGAAAAGTAATACTCTTATTACTATATTCTTTACGCTGTTGTATACTAGCTATACTATAGGTAGTAACTATACTTAATTATTCTAGTTGTAGTTAAGGTAGTATCTTAAGTACTATTCTACTATCTAGTTTATTTATTCTAATTATCTATCTATCTATAGTTAATATACTATAGATATTATATATTATATTCCTAATTGCGCTACTATTATTCCCTATAGTTTTAATATAAATTGTATATCTCTATCTATAATAATCTTGTCTAGTAGTCTATATTAACTAATTATAGTTCTTAGAACCTAGTATATAGTAACCTTTATCTTACTCTTCTCTTTATATAGTTAGAAGTATATATACTTTATTAACTTATCTACTATTATTAAGATTCTATTATACTTAGCTCCTAATATTAGGTCTTTAGACTTTAGTAGCTTTGTAATAAAGTCTATTGTAATAACTCCTTATAGTTATTCTAGTACTTCTACTAGTTATAGTATTCTATATAGTACGTATCTATTATATTTATTCTTATAGTACTCTATATAATCTTGTAGTACCTCTATTACTAGTTATCTTACTTTTAGGATATAATAATCTTGTAGTAGTCTATCTAATATTTTCTTAATTCCTTAGTAACTATATACTAGTAATTTATAGAATTATCGTATAAATTCTCTTTAAATCTTACTTAGAATATATATTTTTCTATAGGCTTATGCAAATCCTTTATAGATTTCTAGTTTTTCTATTTTTTTAGATACTTCTTACGTTATTTTCTAAATCTATTTATCTAACTTACTACTTATTCTTTTAAGTGTTACAGCTATTTTAGGTGTATTTAAGACTAAGTATCCTTCTTTATTCTTAACTAGAACTATACTAGTAGTACTTACTTTTTCTTGTAAGTCTAGTCTTCTACTAAGGGCGTCTACAAATTAATTATCTTTCCCTTTTATATATATAATTTCTATATTAAATATTAATAAGAATTCCTACTATCTTATATAGTATTATAATAGTTCTTTATTTATTATAAATCCTATAAGATTCTTATAATCTATATAGACTTTTATCTAATACTTTACTTCTTATAAGTATACTCTCTATTATTTAAATACTTTGTAAATTACTAGTATCTCCTTATTATAGATTAAGTAGTTAAGTTCTACTATTTTTATCTTCTTAGAGAAGTATTTAACTAGGTATTCTTTTTTAGTCTCTAGATCTTCTTGTATTAGTGCTATTCTATAGACTAAATTAGACGCGTCTATTTTTACTATTACTAGTAGGTCTAGGTTATATATTCTAATAACTAGGTTCTTTATAAACTTTTTCTTAATCTTATTAAATACTTCTTTGCATTCCTTTATCTATTTAAATAGCGTATCTTTTTTTATAAGTCTTATTATTAGTTCTATATCTTTAGAGTATCTTATTATTAACTTTCTATAAAAGTTAGCTAGCTTATAAAATTATTGTACCTCTTTTAAGTTTCTTAGTGTTAGCTATTTATTAATTAATTTAATCTTCTCTAGGTCTATCTTAATCTTCCCTAGTTTAATAATAAATCTAAGGAAATCTATTTTCTTTATATAGAATTCGCACTTTCTTATTTTAAGAAATAGTTTATTTTCTACTAGTTTCTTTAGTACTTTGTATATATATTATACGTGTTCTTCCTCTATTTCTAAGAATATAAAGATATTATCTAAGTATATAAATGTAAATATATCTAAGTACTCTCTTAGTATAGTATTAATTCTTTCTTAAAATACTACTAGTGCGTTTATTAAGCTAAATAGTATAACTAGGTATTTATATAGTCTATACTATATTCTAAATACTATTTTCTACTTATTACCTTTCTTAATTCTAATTTAATAATAGGCGTTTTAGATATCTAGCTTTATAAAAATCTTTACTTTTTATAGTCTATCTTATATTCTATCTATCTATAGTAGTAGGTATTAGTTCTTGTTTATAATTACGTTAGTTTTTCTAAAATCTACGTAGAGTCTTTTATTACTTATTTCTTTTTTATCTATAAATATTAGTCTATATACTACTAAGGATTTAGATTTTCTTATCTATCTCTTTTTTATTACTATTTAGATAAATACTTGTTTAATTTTAGATTCTTCTTCTATTTTCTAGTAGACTAGGCTCTATCCTTTATTTTTACCTTCTTCTAGTTCTATTGCTAAGTTTTATAGTTAATATTCTAGAAAGTATTCTTTTAGTTCTATAAGCTGTTTTTCCTATTTCTTATATTCTTTAAGGAATTCTTTTTTACAAGTATTTATATTAGCTTTTAATATATCTATTTTACTATAACTAATTTGTCCTATTCTCTAATTAATATATAGGTTAGTTATTTATAACTATAGTATACCTAATATTATATCTTGTTTGTTATCGATTGTCGTTATATCTATAACTATATTCTTAATTTCTAGTCCTTCTAATCTTAGTGTTAAAGGTGCTGTTTTAAACTATATAGGTTCCTAGAATAGTTTTCTTTTAATTATACTTAATTATTAAGAGTATTTCTTTATTATATACTTTATTCCTTATGTTTCTATAAACTTCTTTAATATAAAGTTTCTTGTAGCTCTACTATTAATTATTAATTATACTTTCTTTCCTTAGTATATACCTATCTTTATAATATATAGGCCTCTTATACTTTCTAGCTTTTCTTACTTAGGTACTTTATTAAACTATTTATCTTTCTAAGGCTATAGCCTTACTTTAAGTTTGTATATTTTATACTTTAGATATTTATTGTTTATATATTTATACTATAGTCCTCCCTAGATATATTTCTTAGTTAACTTAGATCTAGGTCTTACTACTAGGTATCTATCTTCTAAAATTATTTTCTATCCCTAGATACTTTCTACTATAATTACTCTTATATAATTATAGCCTCTTCTCTTTATAGGCTATATATTGTTATTTACTTTAAGGTTTCTATATATAATATAATTTTTATCTAGGTATAATATCTATAATACTTTAAAGTGTACTAGGTACTTTAGATCTATTATCTTATTATCCCCTTCTTAGTACTTGTCTTTGCTAAGTATATTTATTATTAGAATATAGTATACTACTAGTATTCTTAGTATATAAGCTTTGTTAATCTATTGTATTCTTTATATAAAGTACTACTACTCTCTTAGTATAGGTATTCTTCTTACTATAACTATATGTTACTTTATCTATTCTTAAAATAGTATAATCTTAGTTTCTTTAAGATTGCGTTCTTTCTAGTCTTTATATACTTCCTCTATACTTATAACTATTAAGTATATCTAAACAAATTTCTATTCCTTGTTTTATTCTTCTATATCTATTATTGTATAGCTATTATAGCTATATATTATTAGCTAGGTATACTCTATACCTCTTATACTAACTTATCTCTTACTTCTTTATAGTTCTTTAGAGGTAGTTGTAGTAGTCTCTTTATCTAGTACTAGTCCTTTAGCCTAGATTAATAGTACTAGGGGCTCTTCCCTTTCTAAATCTTCTATTAGTAAGTCTATTACTTAGGCTATCTCTTTTAGCTAAGCTTTTATTCTATCTTTTATTATAGCTACTCTATATCTCTATTTTTATAAAAACTATACTACTCTCTATTTACTAGAAAGATATATATAGTAGTTATTATTATAATAAAAGGTCTAATAAAGTATTATATATTGTACTTCTTTACTCCTAGCTACTTTCTCTTAAGGTTTAGCCTATACTTGTAGTACTTCTTTCTTCTTTTTAGTTATCTTTAACTAAGTTTTTTTCTTTAAGTCTTTACTTTTATAGTCTTTTATAAAGTGTCCTAGTTTCTTATATTTATAGTATACTATATCTTTTTTTAACTTAGATCTATAGTTTTTTACGTAGTAGCCTAGTTTACTATAGTTAAAGTACGTAAAGTCTTTATTTTTCTTTTTCTTTCTATCCTTATTTACGTTAAAGACTATAAGGTTTCTTTTATTGTAGTTCTAGGTATAACCTCTATACTTATTCTTCTTCTATTCTTAAAGATTATTATTAATTTATATTACCTATTACTTTAGGGCTTCTAGTATTTGTAGTTTTTCTATATATATTATCTCGTATTAGATCTTAGAGTTAAGTCCTTATTTAAATTATAACATTAAAGCTAACTTGTTCTATTCTATATTTTAGGATAGTTATTTAAACTATAATACGTATTTAGGAATACTTTAGTTTTATATAAGCTTCTCTAGTTACTCTTTAGCTTATTAGGTAACGTTTATATCTCTAAACGCTACTCTTATTTATTTAGTAAAGTATTTGTAACTTCTAAAGATAGCTCTAGTTTCGTCTTTCTAGCTTATTAGAGAGTATATTATATAGTCTATCTAGTAAGGTTTGTACTATCTTATTATATCTTCTTTAAGGTATAATCTAATATATATTACTTTCTTTTCTTCTATATTAAAGTGTAGTACTTGTATATCTATCTAGAGTTATACTAATATAATAAAAGGTCTTAGTTTCTTCCTTATTCTATTAAACTTCTTAAGAATAGGTATCTTTAGTAGTTTCTTTGTCGCACTTATCTCTAATCTTTAGGTAATTAGTTCTATCTAGTTCTAGCCTTAGATAATAGCCTTAATCTATACCTTATTTTACTTCGTATAATCTTAAAGCTCCTTATTCTATATTTCTAGGGTATTAATTACTATCTTTATATCTTCTTTGTCGTTAATTAGTTAGTTAAGACGACCTTTAATTATTTTCTATATAGTACTATCTAATTTAGGACTACTCTTAGGGGCTTTACTTAATTATTTAGTTAAACTTTCTACTATCGTGTTAGCTAGACTGCGCGCTACTTACGCTTTACTTCTTGTAATAACTAAATTAGCAAGGTATTATAAGCTACCTATCGTTAACTATAAGTACCTATATAAAGTATTAGTAGATTAGGAGTTAATAGTAAAAGCTTAGGAGTAATCTATAATAACTATAAACAATAGAAGATATTTTGTAACCGTCTTGTATTAGCGTTCTATAGTTAAAGAATTAAATTACTAATACTATCCTAATAATATATATCCTACTAACTATATACTTGTCGTAATCTATAATCTATAGTTACTAAGACTAGTAGATTATAGATTGTCTTAATCTATAATCTATTAATGCTAAGAGTATATAGATTATAGATTAACCTAGGTGTCCTAGTTATGTGTAGTTTCCTAATCGAGGTTGTTACCCTACTTGTCCTATGCTTCGTTAGCGCCTAGATTAGGACTAATTAGTTCTATCTCGATTCCTTCTATTACACCTATAATAAGTATACTCTTTCTAGTATTTCTCTTATAGAGTATAAGTACTTAATTTCTATATAGTTTCTTTTTACTAAATTAGATAGGGCGAGCTATTAACTAAGCTTAAGAGATACTATTATTATAGCTTATAGAAGCTAAAGCTAAGTATAAGCTAACTCTTTATAAGCTAGTAGATTTTTATTCTTATATTAAGTATCTTTATAAAATAAAAGCTTATAATAACGCTAAATTACCTAAATAGTCTTGTGCCTTAGAGGCTAAAATAGACCTTAAGGACGTAGTAGAAGTTACTCTAGCTCCTATTATATTAGGCGTTCCTAGTATCTCTTTATTTACTATTAGTAGTACTAATTTTCTTAGTTTACTATAAAGCGCTCTAGAAGGTTTTAACTTTAGAACTCTTCTAGTTTCTTAGAGTAGTTAAAGTTATCTTCTAGTTCCTATATATCTTCCTATAGTTTTCTTTTCTTATCTATTCCTATCTATTTTACTAAGTAATAGTTCCTACTATTATAGAACTAGTATTCTAAGATTTCTTTAACTTTCTATTCTTCTTATTCTCTATATATATCTATTTTATACACTAGTAGTTCTATGTTTTATAGTGTTATCTTAAGTAGTACTATATAAAAGATTAAGTATATCCTTATCTTACTTAGTAGCTTTAGTTTAAATATAACTAGCGTAACTTTTTTCTTAATTTTATATAGTCTTATTTTAACGTAGTCTAATTTTAAACTTAGTTGTTTACTCTTAATATTTTTTTATACTAACTATACTTTTTCTCTCTTTCTAAATTAAGGTCTCTATACTTCTTGTTATAGTATCTTACTATTTAATTATATAGAAATTCTACGTCCTATCTTAATTAATTATATATATCTTTAAGTCTATTAGTAAAGTTTTCTCTTCTTAGAGACTAAAATATCTAAGTTCTTAGTATTTAGTATATATTAGGGTTAAATCTATAGTTTATAAAGAAAGGTAATACTTTTATTACTATATTCTTTACGCTATTGTATACTAACTATACTATAGGTAGTAGTTGTACCTAGTTATTCTAGTTATAGTTAAGGTAGTATCTTAAGTACTATTCTACTATCTAATTTATTTGTTCTAATTATCTATCTATTTATAGGTAATATATAGTAGATATTATATATTATATTCTTAATTATACTATTATTATTTCCTATAGTTTTAATATAAATCTTATATTTTTATCTATAATAATCTTGTCTAGTAGTTTGTATTAGCTAATTATAGTTCCTAAAACTTAGTATATAGTAACTTCTATCTTACTTTTCTTTTTATATAGTTTAAAGTACAAGTACTTTATAAGTTTATCTACTATTATTAGAATTCTATTATACTTAACTCCTAATATTAGATCTTTTAACTTTAATAACTTTGTAATAAAGTCTATTATAATAACTCTCTATAGTTATTTTAGTACTTCTACTAGTTATAGTATTTTATATAGTACGTATCTACTATACTTATTTCTATAGTATTCTATATAGTCTTGTAGTACTTCTATTACTAGTTATCTTACTCTTAGAATATAGTAGTTTCTTAGTAATCTATCTAGGGTTTTATTAATTCCTTAGTATCTATATACTAGTAATTTATAGAATTATTATATAAATTCTCTTTAGATCTTTCTTAGGATATATATTCTTCTATAAGCTTGTATAAATCCTTCTTAGATTTCTAGTTTCTCTATTTCTTTAGATACTTCTTGTATTATTTTCTAAATCTATTCCTCTAGCTTACTACTCTTCTTCTTAAGTATTATAGCTATTTTAGGTATATTTAGGACTAAATATCTTTCTTTATTTTTTACTAGAACTATACTAGTAGTATTTACTTCCTCTTATAAGTCTAGTCTTCTACTAAGGGCGTCTATAAATTAGTTATCTTTCCCTTTTATATATATAATTTCTAAATTAAATATTAATAGGAATTCTTACTATCTTATATAGTATTATAATAATTCTTTATTTAGTATAAATCCTATAAAGTTCTTATAGTCTATATAGATCTTTATCTTATATTTTACTTTCTATAAATATACTCTCTATTACTTAAGTACTTTATAGATTACTAGTATCTCTTTGTTATAAATTAGGTAGTTAAGCTCTACTAGCTTTATTTTCTTAGAAAAGTACTTAACTAAGTACTCTTTTTTAGTCTTTAGGTCTTCTTATATTAGTACTATTCTATAGACTAAGTTAGATATATCTATTTTTACTATAACTAGTAGGTCTAGGTTATATATTCTAATAACTAGGTTTTCTATAAACTTTCTTTTAATCTTATTAAATACCTTATTATATTCTTTTATCTATTTAAATAGCGTATCTTTCTTTATAAGCTTTGTTATTAGTTCTATATTTTTAGACTATCTTACTATTAGCTTTTTATAGAAGTTTACTAACCTATAAAACTATTATACCTATTTTAAGTTCTTTAGTATTAGCTATTTACTTATTAACTTAATCTTTTCTAGGTTAATCTTAATTATTCCTAGTTTAATAATAAATCTAAGGAAATCTATTTCTTTTGTATAGAATTGACACTTTCTTATCTTAAAGAATAGTTTATTTTCTACTAGTTTTTCTAGTACCTTATATATATATTATATATATTCTTCTTCTATTTCTAAGAATATAAAGATATTGTCTAGATATATAAATATAAGTCTATATACTACTAAGGACTTATATTCTTATATCTATCTTTTTCTTATTACGTTTTTAATAAATAATTATTTAATCTTAGATTCTTTTTCTATTTTTCTATAAACTAGGCTCTATTATACGTCTTTATCTTTTTTTAGGTCTATTACTAAATCCTATAGCTAATATTCTAGAAGGTAGTCTTTAGGTTCTATAAGCTGTTTTTCCTATTTTTTATATTCTTTAGGGAATTCTCCTTTATAGGTACTTATATTAGCTTTTAATATATCTATTTTATAGTAGTTAATTTTTCTTATTTTCTAATTAATATATAGGTTAGTTATTTATATCTATAGTATACCTAGTATTATATCTTGTTTATTATTAATTGTTGTTATATCTATAACTATATTTTTAATTATTATCTTTTCTAGTTCTAATATAGAAGGAGCTATTTTAAACCTAATAAGTTCTTAAAATAGTTTTCTTTTAATTATACTTAATTATTAAGAGTATTTCTTTATTATATACTTTATTTTCTATATTTTTATAAACTTCTTTAATATAAAGTTCTTTATAGCTCTACTATTAATTATTAATTATACTTTCTTTTCTTAGTAAGTACCTATTTTTATAATATATAGGCCTTTTATACCTTCTAGCTATTCTTACTTAGGTAGTTTTATAAATTATCTATCTTTCTAAAGCTATAGCTTTACTTTAAGTTTATATTCTTTGTATTTTAGATATTTATTATACGTATATTTATACTATAGTCTTCCTTAGATATATTTCTTAGGTAGTTTTAGTCTAGGCCTTACTACTACGTAACCTTCTTCTAGTATTATTTCTTATCCTTAGATATCTTCTACTAGAATTACTTTTATATAGTTATATCCTCTTCTTTTTATAAGCTATATACTATTATTTATTTTAGAGTTCTTATATATAATATAATTCTTATCTAGGTATAATATTTATAATTCTTTAAAGTATACTAGATATTTTAGGTCTATTATTTTATTATCTCCTTCCTAGTATTTATCTTTTCTAGGTATATTAGTAGTTAAGATATAGTATACTACTAGTACTCTTAGTATATAGGCTTTATTAATCTATTACGTCTTTCTTATAAAGAACTACTATTTCCTTTATATAAGTATTCTTCTTACTATAACTATATATTACTTTATCTATTCTTAAAATAGTATAAACTTTATTTTTTTAAAGTTATATTCTTTCTAGTCTTTATATACTTCCTCTATACTTATAACTAGTAAGTATTTCTAAATAAACTTTTTTTCTTTATTTTGTTCTTCTATATTTATTATTATATAGCTATTATAGCTATATATATTTAGCTAGGTATACTCTATACTTTTTATACTAACTTCTTTCTTACTTTTTTATAGTCTTTTAGAAGAAGCTATAGTAGTTTCTTTATCTAGTACTAGTCCTTTAGCCTAGATTAATAGAATCTAAGGCTCTTTCCCTTCTAAGTCTTCTATTAGTAGGTCTATTACGTATACTATTTCTTCTAGCTATACTTTTATTTTTTCTTTTATTACTATTACTTTATTCTTCTATAAGAACTATCTTACTCTTTCTTTACTAGAAAGATATATATAGTAGTTATCTTTATAATAAAAGGTCTAGTAGAGTATTACGTATTATATTTTTTATAATAGGCTTACTAGGGTCGACTTCCTAATAACCTAAAAGGTATTAGTAGATTAGGAAGTAATAACAAAAGCTTATATAGTAATCTATAATAAGCTATAAATAATAGAAGATGTTTTATAACTATCTTAGTATTATCGCTTATAGTTAATAATTAAATTACTAATACTATCCTAATAATATATATCTTTACTATTTATATATTCCTACTAATTTATAATCTATTACTTATATCTATTCTTAGCGATTATAGATTATAGATTACTAATCTATTAATCTATAATTATTTTCTATCTATATACTTAATAGATTAAGAGATTACCTACGTGTCCTAATTATAAGTAGCTTCCTAATTAAAGTTACTACCCTACTTGTCTTATACTTTGTTAGCTCCTAAGGCAAGACTAATTAGTTCTATCTTAATTTCTCTTGTTACGCCTATAACATTTTTTTACTCCTAGCTACTTTTTTTTAAGGCTTACTCTATACTTTTAGTACTTCCTTCTTACTTTTAGTTATCTTTAACTATATTTCTTTATCTTTCTTATAGTCTTTACTTCTATAGTCTTTTATAAAGTATTCTAGTTTTTTATACTTATAATATACTATATCCTTTTTCTTTTATAATTAGTAATCTTTTATATAGTAGCTTTTCTTACTATAGTTAAAGTATATATAGTCTTTATTTTTCTTTCTCTTTTTATCTTTATTAGTATTAAGGATTATAGGGTCTCTAATATCCTAGTTTCTAGGTTAGCTACTATACTTATTTTTCTTCTATTCTTAGAGGTTATTATTAATCTATATTACCTTTTACTTTAGGGCTTCTAGTATCCTAGGTTTCTCTATTTAGATTATCTTGTATTAGATTTTCTTATTTAATCTTTATTTAAATTATAATATTAGGGCTAATTTATTCTATTCTATATTTTGTAATAGTTATTTAAACTATAATATATACTTAGAGATACTCTTTTATTATAAGAGTCTTTTAAGTTTCTTTTTAGCTTATTAGGTAATATCTATATCTCTAAATACTACTCTTATTTGTCTAGTAAAGTATTTATAACTTCTAAAGATAGCTCTAGTTTTATCTTTTTATATTATTAGAGCGTACGTTATATAATCTATCTAGTAGGGTTTAAACTATCTTATTATATCTTCTTTAAGGTATATTCTAATATATATTACCTTTTTTTCTTCTATATTAAAGTGTAGTACTTATATATCTATCTAGAGTTATACTAATACTATAAAAGGTCTTAGTTTTTCCTTTATTCTATTAAACTTTTTAAAGACAAGTATCTTAAGTAGTTTTTTTATTATACTTATCTCTAGTCTTTATATAATTAATTCTATCTAGTTCTATCCTTTAATAATTACTTTAATTTAAGCCTTATTTTACTTTACGTATTCCTAGAGTTCTTTGTTTTAGGTTTCTAAGGCGTTAATTACTATCTTTATATCTTCTTTCTTAGAGATTAAATTGTTTAGGTAGTCTTTAATTTATTTCTATACTATATTGTCTAATTTATAGCTACTTATAGGTGCCTTAGCTCCTTTTTTAGTTAAACTTTCTACTATTATATTAGCTAGACTATACACTACTTACGCTTTGCTTCTTGTAATAACTAAATTAGTAAGGTATAATAGAGTTACTAGGGTTAACTTCCTAATAACCTCTAGGTTATTAGTAGATTATAAGGTAATAACAAAATCTTATATTATAATTAGTAATAACTATAAATAATAGTTAATTTGTATATATAATATTAAGTATTAGCGTTCTAGGTTAAAGATTAGATTACTAATACTATCCTAATAATATACATTACTACTAACTATATACCTATGTCTCTTAGCTAGCTTTGTACTTTGTATTTACTAAGATTATAAATTATAAATTTATTACGTACTTAGCTTTATACTTTATATTTACTAAGATCGCGAATTGCAAATTTGTTACGTGTCTCTATTATAGTTAGCTTCCTAGTTAAGTTTATTACCCTATAGGTTATACGTGTTATTATTATCTATAGTAAGGCTAATTAGCTTAAATTAATTTTCTCTTATTATAGCTATAATAAAATGTTACAGGTATAATAGAAGAAATCGAGATAGAACTAATTAGTCCTAACTTAGTTGCTAACAAAGCATAGGACGAGCGGGGTAATAATCTTAATTAGGAAATAACACACAACTAGGACATATAGACTAATCTATAATCTATAGACTCTTAGTAGCTATAGATTATAGATTAGGACAATCTATAATCTATTTATCTTAGTAGTTATAGATTATAGATTACAACGAGTATATAGTTAGTAGGATGCGCATTATTAAGATAGTATTAGTAATTTAATCCTTTAACTATAGAACGCTAATACAAGATAGTTATAAAACATCTTCTATTATTTATAGTTATTATAGATTACCTCTAAGCTTTTACTATTACCTCGTAATCTACTAACTTTCTTTAAGATAGGTACTTGTAGTTAACAACAGGAGGCCTATAACACCTTACTAATTTAGTTATTACGAGAAGCAAAGCGTAAGTAGCGCGCAGTCTAGCTAATATAATAGTAGAAAGTTTAACTAAAATAAGTAAAGCCCCTAAGAGTAGTTATAAGTCTAACAGCACTATATAGGAAATAATCAAGGACTAAATTAATAACTTAATCTTAAATAAAGAAGACATAAAAATAGTAATTAACGCCTTAGAAACGTAGAACAAAGAACTATAAGATTACGTAAAATAAAACAAGGTATAAATTAAAGCTATTATTAAAGGATAGAATTAGATAGAGTTAATTATATAACGTCTAGCAATAAGTACTACAAAGAAGCTACTAAAGATACCTATCTTTAAGAAGTTTAATAAAATAAGGGAGAAACTAAGACCTTTTATAGCTTTAGTATAACTCTAGATAGATATACAAGTACTATACTTTAATATAGAAGAAAAGAAGGTAATATATATTAGATTATATCTCGAAGAAGACGCGATAAGATAGTATAAACCTTACTAGATAGATTATACAACACACTCTCTAATAACCTAGAAAGATAAAACTAGAGCTATTTTTAGAAGTTACAAGTACTTTACTAAACAAATACGAGCAGTATTTAGGGATACAGACGTTACCTAATAAGCTAAAGAATAGCTAGAAAAGCTTATATAGACCTAGAGTGTTCCTAAGTATATATTATAATTTAAATAACTATCCTAAAATATAGAATAGAATAAGTTAGTATTAATATTACGATTTAAATAAGGATTAAACTTAAAAATCTAATATAAGATAATATATATAGAGAAACTAAGGACACTAGAAGCCTTAAAGTAGTAGGTAATATAAATTAACAATAACCTTCGAAAATAGAAGAAGAATAAGTATAGTAACTAAACTAGGAACTAAGATACTAGAGATCCTATAATCCTTAATATAAACAAGGATAAGAAAAAGAGAAAGAACAAAGACTTTACGTACTTTAACTATAGTAAACTAAGCTACTATGCGAAAGACTACTAATCTAAAAAGAAGAAGGATATAGTATACTATAAATATAGAAAACTAGGACACTTTATAAATAGCTATAAAAATAAAGACTATAAGAAAGATAAGGAAGCTTAGTTAAAGACAATAGAGAAAAAGAAGGAAGTACTACAAGTATAGGCTAAACCTTAAGAGAAGGTAGCTAGGAGTAAAGAAATATAATACGTAATACTCTATTAGACCTTTTGTTACAAAGACAACTACTATATATATCTTTCTAGTAAGTAGAGAGTAGGATATTTCTTATAATAGAGAAATAGAGTAGTAGTAACAAAAGAAAGAATAAAAGCTTAGCTAAAAGAGATAGCTTAAGTAATAGACCTACTAATAGAAGATTTAGAAGGAGAAGAGCTTCTAGTACTATTAATCTAGGCTAATAGACTAGTACTAGATAAAGAGACTACTATAGCTCTCTCTAAAGGACTACAAGGAAGTAAGAGATAAGTTAGTATAAGAGATATAGAGTATACCTAGCTAACAATATATAGTTATAATAGCTATACTATAATAGATATAGAGGAATAAGATAAAGAATAGAAGTTTATTTAGAAATACTTACTAGTTATAAGTATAGAGGAAGCGTACAAAGACTAGAAAGAACGCAATCCTAAAGAAATAAAGTTTATACTATTTTAAGAATAGATAAAGTAATATATAGTTATAGTAAGAAGAATACCTATATAAAAAGAATAGTAATACCTTGTAAGAGAGACGCGATAGATTAATAAAGCCTATATACTAAGAGTACTAATAGTATACTATATCTTAATAATAGATATACTTAATAGAAGTAAATACTAGGAGGGGGATAATAAAATAATAGACCTAAAACACTTAGTATACTTTAAAGTATTATAGATATTATACCTAGACAAGAATTGTATTATATATAGAAACCCTAAAGTAAATAACAACATATAGCCTATAAAGAGAAGAGGCTATAACTATACAAGAGTAATTATAGTAGAAGATATCTAAGGATAGGAAATAATCCTAGAAGATAGATATATAGTAGTAAGACCTAGCCTAAAATTATCTAAGAAATGCGTCTAAGGAGGACTATAGTATAAATATATATATAACAAGTATCTAAAATATAAAGAATATAAACTTAAAGTAAGCCTATAGCTCTAGAAAGATAGACAATTTAATAAATTACTAAAGTAAGAAAGGCTAGAAGGTATAAGAGGCCTATATATTACAAAAATAGGTATATACTAAAAAAAGAAAGTACAATTAATAATTAATAGTAGAGCTATAAGAAACTTTATATTAAAGAAGTTTATAGAAATATAAGGAATAAAGTATATAACAAAGAAATACCCTTAATAACTAAGTATAATTAAAAAAAAACTATTCTAAGAACCTATATAGTTTAAGATAGTACTCTTAATACTAAAGTTAGAAGGACTAGAAATCTAGAATATAGTTATAGATATAACAATAATTAATAATAAACAAGATATAATATTAGGTATGCTATAGTTATAGATAACTAACCTACACATTAATTAGAGAATAGGAAAAATTAGTTATAATAAAATAGATATACTAAAAGCTAATATAAGTACCTATAAGGGAGAATTCCTAGAAGAATACAAGAAATAGGAAAAGTAGCTTATAGAACTAGAAGATTACCTTCTAGAATACTAACTATAGGACTTAGTAATAGAACTAAAAGAAGAAAAGAACGTAGGATAGAGTCTAGTCTACTAAAAAATAGAAGAAGAATCTAAGATTAAACAATTATTTATACAAAATGTAATAAAGAAAGGATAGATAAGAGAATCTAAATCCTTAGTAGTATATAGATTAATATTTATAGACAAAAAAGGGATAAGTAATAAAAGACCCTACGTAGATTTTAGAAAAACTAACGTAATTATAAACAAGAACTAATACCTACTACTACAAATAGATAAAATACAAGATAGGCTATAAAGAGCAAAGATCTTTACAAAACTAGATATACAAAACGTATACTACTAGATTAGAATTAAGAAAGGAGATAAGTAGAAAATAGCATTTAGAACATAATATAAACTATACAAATACTTAGTTATACTATTTAGTTTAATAAACGCACTAGCAGTATTCTAGGAGAGAATTAACATAGTACTAAGAGAATACTTAGATATATTTATATTCGCGTACTTAGACAATATCTTTATATTCTTAGAAATAGAGGAAGAACACATACAATATATATATAAAGTGCTAAAGAAACTAGTAGAAGCTAAAATATTCTTTAAGATAAGAAAATGCGAGTTTTATACAAAGGAAATAGATTTCCTTAGATTTATTATTAAACTAGGAAAAATTAAGATTAACCTAGAAAAGATCAACTTAATTAACAAATAGCTAACACTAAAGAACCTAAAAGAGGTATAATAATTTTATAGGCTAGCTAACTTTTATAAAAAGTTAATAGTAAGATACTCTAAAGATATAGAGCTAATTACAAGACTTATAAAAAAAGATATAGTATTTAAATAGATAAAGGAATACGATAAAGTATTTAAAATAATAAAAAAGAAGTTTATAGAAAACCTAGTTATTAGAATATACAACCTAGAACTACTAGCGATAGTAAAAATAGATACATTAAACTTAGTCTACAGAATAGCACTAATGTAAGAAGACTTAGAGACTAAAAAGGAATACTTAGTTAAATACTTCTCTAAGAAGATAAAAATAGTAGAACTTAATTACCTAATCTATAACAAAGAGATACTAGTAATCTACAAAGTATTTAAATAATAGAGAGTATACCTATAAGAAGTAAAGTACTAGACAAAAGTTTACATAGACTATAAGAATCTTATAGGATTTATAATAAATAAAGAGCTATTACAACACTATACAAGATAGTAGGAGTTTCTATTAATATTTAATATAGAAATAATATATATAAAAGGGAAAGATAACTAATTTGTAGACGCTCTAAGTAGAAGACTAGATTTATAAGAAGAAGTAAGTGCTACTAGTATAGTTCTAGTTAAGAACAAGGAAGGACATTTAGTCCTAAACACACCTAAGATAGCTACAATACTTAAGAGGATAAGTAACAAGCTAAATAAATAGATTTAGAAAATAATACAAGAAGTATCTAAAGAAATAGAGAAACTTAAAATCTAAGATAGATTTGCATAAGTATATAGAAGAATATATATTCTAAGAAAAATTTAAAGGGAATTTATATAATAATTCTATAAATTACTAGTATATAGTTACTAAGGTATTAAGAAAATATTAGATAGACTACTACAAGACTACTATATTCTAAAAGTAAGATAACTAGTAATAGAAGTACTACAAGACTATACAGAATATTAAAAGAATAAATATAATAGATATATACTATATAGAATACTATAACTAGTAGAAGTACTAAGATAACTATAGGGAGTTATTACAATAGACTTTATTACAAAGTTACCCAAGTCTAAAGACCTAATATTAGGAGTTAAGTATAATAGAATCCTAATAATAGTTAATAAGCTTATAAAGTATACATACTTTAGGCTATATAAAGAGAAGAGTAAGATAGAAGTTACTATATATTAGGTTATAGGAACTATAATTAGTTAATATAAACTACTAGATAAGATTATTATAGATAGAGATATACAATTTACATTAAAACTATAAGGAACGATAATAGCGTAATTAGGAATACAGCACGTAATATCTATAGTATACTGCCTACAAATAGATAGATAATTAGAACGAATAAATTAGATAGTAGAATAGTACTTAAGATACTACCTTAACTACAACTAGAATAATTAGGTATAGTTACTACCTATAGTATAGTTAGCATACAACAGCGTAAAGAATATAGTAATAAGAGTATTACCTTTTTTTACAAACTATAGATTTAAGCCTAATGTATACTAAATACTAAGAGAATAAATATCTTAGTTTCTAAAAGGAGAAAACTTTACTAATAGACTTAGAGATATATATAACTAACTAAGATAGGATGTAGAGTTTCTACATAATTAAATAGCGAAGTACTATAATAAGAAGTATAAGAAAGGACCCTAATTTAGAGAGGGAGAAAGAGTATAGTTAGTACGAAAGAATATTAAAAGTAAACAACCTAGTTTAAAATTAGACTACGTTAAGATAAGACTATATAAAATTAAGAAAGAAGTTATACTAGTTATATTTAAATTAAAGCTACTAAATAAGATAAGGATATACCTAATATTCTATATAGCCTTACTAGAACAAGCACTATAAAACGTAGAACTACTAGTGTATAAAGTAGATACGTATAGAGAATAAGAAGAATAGGAAGTTAAGAAAATCTTAGTATACTAGTTCTATAATAGAAAAAACTACTATATAGTAGAATAGATAAGTATAGACAAAAAAGGACAACTATAGGAGAAAATATAGGAACTAGAGGATAATCTTAATTACTTTAAGAAACTAGAGGAGTTCTAAAGTTAAAACTCTCTAGAACGCCTAGCAGCAAACTAAGAGAACTAACATTACTAATAATAGATAGAGAGACGATAGGGATATCTAGCGTAGGACTTACTATAGTAACACTAAACGCCTTATCTAGATCTAGCTTAGCTTCTAGAGCTACTAACTACTTAGCTAATTTCTTATTATTTAAGGCCTTTATTTTACAAAGATAAGAGAGATAAGCTTAATTCTTTACTAGCTTACTCTACGCAAGCTCCTAGATACGCTTATGCTTAGCTTTAGCCTCTATAATTTAAGATAGTAATTTCTCTTAAGTCTAGTTAATAGCTTTCCCTATTATTATTAAGCCTAGACGCAAGAATAAGTGTAATAAACGTATACTTAGAAAGAGAAACACTAGATATATTATAAGAACTACGTATATTCGCACAAATATATACTTTATAAGCTCTACTATTATTTATAGAAATAATATAAAGAAGGGATTTAGGATTTAATTTAGGAGAAGTATAACAAGAATAAGGAAATATTTTAATACTATTGCGTAGTACGCAATTAGTAAAGAGGTAGTAACAACGTGTAGATAAAATAGTTATAAGGGAGGATAAAGAACTCTATATTAACAAAGAAACTAGACTAATAACTCTAGCTCTAGGATAGGAGAACTAGGACCTACCTAGAAGGGGAGATAGTATTATAGGTGTAATAGAAGAAATCGAGATAGAACTAATTAGTCCTAACTTAGTTGCTAACGAAGCATAGGACGAGCGGGGTAATAATCTTAATTAGGAAATAACATATAACTAGGATATATAGACTAATCTATAATCTATAGACTCTTAGTAGCTATAGATTATAGATTAGGACAATCTATAATCTGTTTATCTTAGTAGTTATAGATTATAGATTACGACGAGTATATAGTTAGTAGGATGCGTATTATTAGGATAGTATTAGTAATTCAATCCTTTAACTATAGAACGCTAATACAAGACAGTTACAAAATATCTTCTATTGTTTATAGTTATTATAGATTACCCCTAAGCTTTTACTATTACCTTGTAATCTACTAACCCCCTTTAAGACAGGCACCTGTAGTTAACGACAGGAGGCCTGTAATATAAAACCTCTCTAGTAAATTACTAATAAGCTCTACTTAAATTACAATAAATAAACAATTTAGAAAGCTTTTAAATAAGAACGCTACTATTACTAACTAGTAATAGAGAAGCCTCTTCTTAAAGAGAAATATATACAAGATTACCTTCTATAAGTAAAGACCTACCTAGCTTAGCTTTAGGAGATATAGAGAAAGATAATCTAGTCTAATAAGGTATCGTTTAAATATAAGAGAAGGAAAGTCTAGGTAATAAGGAGAGTTAAGAAGAAATACTATCTAGACTATATTATCTCTAAGTTTAAAGATTACTACTATGTAATAGTTTAGGCTTATATTAGAGGAGATAGATTAAAGGGTCTACTACTAATTTAGGACTATAAGATATAGAGGAATATTAACTTATCTTCTTACTACTAAAGAGTTATACCTTTAATCTAAGCTTTTAAGTAAGAGTACAAGATCTTTAGAGTTAAGATAAGTAACGCTATTCTTATACAAGATAGCACTTCTTCTTACTAGGCTTTAGCTATAAGGAGTCTCTTCTATTAGCTTGCTATTTAGCTACTGTAGTAGCCTATAAGATTACCTAATCTTAATCTAATTAAGAATGTTTAGAGGCTACTTAAGTTAAGGGTTCGCAAGAGATAGCTAAAAACAAAAGAGTAGCTAATAACTATAATCTAAGAAGAATAGGTAAAGATTAAACTTAAAGATATTTAAAAATACTACTTGAATATAAGAGAACGTCGTAAAGTAGTACGCCTAGCTAGAGGTAGGTATATAATACTAAGTTAATCTAAATTGTATATAAATTTGTAAGGGGTCTAGGGCGGGGAGCTATTAGGGTACGCTTAGCGCTGTCGACGAGCTCTACTAGGCTGAGTAACTAGCGCGTGCTAGCTCTGTCGGCTAGTATATTCCACCGCATACAACTTAGTACAACCCTAAGCGAGTTCGAAGAACTTCAAGCGATAATAACTAGTATATATATTATATACTACTGCAATAGCTTAACTAGCTATTAGCCCCTTTTTGTTAGGATTGGCTTAGTAGTATGCTGTCCTTACAAAATTATAGTGTACGTAAGATTTAATAGAATTCTATAGCTTAAGCGTATAAAGCTATACTACTTACCCTTTTTTATATCTTCCTTGTATAAGGTAAGATGTACGGGGTTACTCCTATTAGCAAGGATTAATAGTTTAGTTCTATTAGAGGTACTAATTAATATAGCGGCCCTGTATAAAATTGCGCTGTACAGCGCGCATAGGGCTAATAGTAACTTCCTACTACTAGAAGAGTTCTAGGGCTTAGACGAGGTTATCCTATAAAAATTTAGAGCGATGAGGACTTAAGTTTAGCGCTGTAGGGAGGGAAGTGTTAGGCTACGAAAGAAGGCGCCGTACAAATTAGGTACAGCAGCTGTAATGCAAACGTAATTTTTAGGCAGAGTATAATATAGACATTTAGAAATAGGAATAGTAGATTATTTTCATAGGATAATAACGATATCTGTCGTGCGCAGGATCTTCTGGTTGCTGAAAGTCGAAGTACCCCTTATTTGTCTCGCCACACCGTGCGTCTCGCTACGCAGGGATGCACCTTAGTTTCCTAGATATAATATTTCGGCCCCCAATCTTTTGCAAATATACAAAATTCTACTATATTTCTAGAATTAATTAATATATCCTTCTTTAACTTAAGAATTACTCTAGGTGCAGGTATAGAAAGCTGTCCTTAGGTTTATAGTTAATATTATAACGCTGACGTTGAGACCTAAGAGGCTGTTTTTCAGAGTTTTTGGTGTGTTTTGGGGTGCGTCACTCGCTTGTAAACTACGTTGCATGTGTATGGCTCTACAAAGTTTTGCCATTGAGTGCATGTACTCGATATCAACCCAAGGACTAGGCTCTACTCAATGTCTTCATATACTACAATTTCTTCATCTACTTCAATGTCTTCGCGCTTTAACTCATAGCGTAGGGGTGAACCACCATTTCCTAGCCTCAAGCGGCTCCCAGCCTTCTGTTTCTGGAATTTCCGCACGTTCCATATTTTTTTTGATGCCATCTCATCTGGTGCCTCTATTTCGGACCACAAAGTCACGGTTTCACCATATTTAGCTAGCCGGTGATAGTAGCAAGGATGATCATAGACAATCTCGCATGGATACGCTCTAGGTAAAAAGAGTGAACAATTTTCGTTCATTATTACATCTCCACCTGCAACATATTCAATAGAACCCAAGTCATATTGGGCAAAGATGTCTTCATACCCTATCATAGTGTCGTATATACTTGGTATTCGGCTCGAGAAAGCCATGCTATTGTCATTGGTAGAGGTTTATCTATTCAAGTGAAGTTTCTATATACTTAGTAGAGCTGACATTGTTTGAACTATTTACAAACATGTATGAACTATTGCTCTTTCATGAAAAACATTGTGTTGACTTTTAGGTTTCACGACACTGCTCAAAAGTTTGAAACCTGTCATGGAGAAATATGTTGCTATATCAGGAGTCGTCTGCAAATGTAGGAATTATCTGATGATATATTTTAAATCACCGCGCACCTAACACAAGAGTATACGGTTATACACTGGCTGCAGCATGTATGCGCTGTTTGTCTCAAGATGATCAACAGTCGTTTGTTATTCTTCGTCTTTTTAGTTGTATGGCGTAGTGAAGTACACTTACCGTCTTACAGGGGCGTCATTAGTAATCTTAGCTTTGCTATAATCGCTTGAGATTTCTGTAATTGAGATAAAGCAAGACTTCAACTTTGCTTGCACGCGCACTAGGTACCTAGGTAAAATCTGGTAGTTGTGCCAAGCAACGATATTACACCATTTCCTAGAATTAGGCAGAGGAGAGACAGTTCCACCACTTGGAAGAACTGGCGTGTTAAAGTTATTTTGAGCGCCTACAGCAGTCAAGGGAGGTTGGTATCGTACTTCCTAATTAGGTTTAGCGTTGACTATATAGGCAGCTCCCATGAGGACGCCTTTGAATAGTGCGTAACTTGAAGGCTAAAACCCGCAGCCTCCAAGATATATTGCGGCTCGTGGTAGATGACTTCAACAGGCAGCGTTGGGTGTCGTTATTTGAGAGCAGGCACCTACCCTATTCGGTCGAAGTTGTGAAAGGCCCCGAGACATATGTGCCGCCTCCACTACGTCATGAGCATCATGTTTCTGAGCTTGAGTAAGAGTAAGAGCTTTCTTAATATGGTAAAATAATTAGCGGGCTGATGAGTACAGGCATTTCCAGGGGAAAAACGATCATCTGGGGACCCAAATTAAACGGGCTCGCTAAACGCCGTCACACACTATATACATATGAACACTATCGCTGCAAATCATACTTGACGAACCGTATTGGTTATTCTAGAAACCAGTTTGGGAGGCATGATATCAACGCATCACATACCTAGCGCATCTGATACAGCTTTTCTTGAGGTTCCAGGCCACAGATTGGTGGCATTGTGTCTTGTGTGCGACTCTACCGTCGTTGAGCTATCTTTAGTTCTATCCTAGGTCTTCAAATGGTGCTTGGAAAGCTACAAAGATGTCAGCGGCGCCGTAAATACGGGCGATCTGTTGAGATGGTCACACAAACAGGCATATATAAATCCTCGGTTCGTCGCTGCTTGTTGAGAGAGCAGTTCACTCATTCCCAAGGCACACACCGATAATCCCTCACCCATAAAAATACAATTGTCAATATGAAGTTCCTTGCCGTCATCGCTGCTATCTCCGCCGTCGCGGTCGCCTCTCCAAAGGACCCATACCCAGCTCCTTGTGGGCGTGGCGACCCATTGGGCATCTGCACTACAAAGGAAACTTGCTATAAGAAGGGTGGTTTCTACGTCCAGCGGGACTGTAAATGTGCGCAAACGTGGATGTTGGAGAAACTTGACATGAACGCTGACTTGAAAATGTAAATCCTTAGTCTACAATGTCCTCGATATTGGTTGTTGCTACGGTATTCCTGACAAGGAGTAAGAACATTAGAAAAGGTTAGCCGAAGATAAGAGGGGACGATAATAGAGATACTGATAAATAATGATTAAATCGGATGACAGAATGCTCCGCGACTATTGAAATTGTTTCGTAGGTAGTCCGCATACTTGTGGGCGTTTGAGGTTGCATGGCTGGGCACATCAGACTCGCGCAAATTCAATTCTTGACTTTCTTCATCAGAATAATGCTCACCGGCCAAACAATGCATGTGGAGCGCAGTCCCCACACAACCTTGGAATAACATAAAATAGTAATTGAGACCTCTATCAGGAACAGTTGCACTACGATAGACTAGTCAAGCTAACGCACCAAGGGGAGCCTCTGGCCCGAGGTATCATTACGTAAGCTATAGCTCTTCAGGCTATTGGGCGTCGTCGGAGATCATCGGAGTAACCTCCGTGTTCATCCGGAACAATTTTCGGTCGTAATACCCACTATCTACTCTGTTCTGAACAGCTACATATCTTGCTTATTTCCTAGCTACCTGTCATATCTTGCTGAACATCGGTCATCGCAGCCTATCGCACCGATAGGAATTTCGCTTCACCGTCTCACATCTGTCACGCGTGTCATCCAAGCACCATCCGGGATTTGCCGAATAAATCCCACAAACAATTCAGTACACAATGGATCCAGACTTAAAAAATTGAATAGGGTAGGCACTTTGGAGGACACCGTTTAGTCCTCCAGAAGCTCACATATACACGATGTACGTTGTACGCATAATTTACTTTCATCATCAATATCACCTGCAAGCCCTATTTTTTTTTTTTGATGTTCGTTGAGTGAATATTAGCATATCCGTTCAAATCGCGAATTCCTAATGTCTACTTATTGAGATTCAAATGACCTTTCACTTCCAGGGGTCTCGACAACTCGCTCTTCTCCTAGTTTAACTTTGGAATTACATTCCTTGCCTTAATTTGGCGCTAAATAATTCCTTGCCATACCCCAGACGTCCAAATGCCGACTTCGAATCATCTACCACAAGCCTCGACTATGGTTCAAGACGCACATGGTCGTGTCAAGGATCATAACAAAGCCACTTGCTTCTTCAAGCGCAAACGGTCGTCGAAAATTCTCAGCAAACGGGTGTACAAGCCCCAACCGCAAGAACCTGGCCGCGTTATCTCAGTTTTCAGTCCGTTAATCAACATACTGCGGCAATACGGGTTATTGGAGGCCGTTGTTAAAGAGCTCGTCGCGGAAGACCTTCTCGCCCTAGCATGTACCTGTAAAGGGCTTCACGAAGCCATCGCTTCCCGTCCAAACTGCTTAAGGAACCTTCTCAGTCGGCTCAGTTGCTCAGGGAAAGGCACGCAAATCCGGAAAAAGTGCCATGTCAAGTCCGAGTATTTCTGTGCAAAGACTTGTACCGAGTTTGTCAAATGTGGAACAAAAGACCGTCAACGAAGGGTGGAAACTAGGCCTTGCATAAGCTGTAATGTAGCAACATGCGATGAGTGTAGAGTACATTGTGTATACCAAAGCATCTACGAAACCTCGAGTGATCCAGAGGATCCAGCGGAATTACCAAAGTTTAGCGGATTTGTCCTCTTGGAGCCATTAGAGCAACCGATACTCAGTCCTCACCACCTACCCTCAAATAATCAAACTGAAGTCCCACACTGGCAGAACCCATCTACTGGAAAAGGAGGCCCATATCATGATCAAGGCTATCTTGACGTCCCCTTCGAAGTCGCCTCTTCTGCCCCACCCGAGTGTATTGACGACGCGCTTGACCTTGATCTCGGAAAACGGTCATTGATCTCCATCTCAGAAGACTCTCGCTACGGAACTCCTTCACCAGTTACCTGGACTCTTTGTAATGCCCCGGAGCAGCGTAAAGTCCTCTTGTGCGACGCTTGCTTCGAACATCAAGCACCAAGAGGCCCATTGGCATTGAAGCCCTCGGTCCCGCTACGTTGGCTTCCTAAATTTTCCAAAGCTGCCCCGATTAAGCCATGCCATTGCACATTGAGGAGCCGTTTTCTTAAGCGTTGGCTCTGCCTACGATGTTACCAAGCCGAGTGCTCAGCCATAACACAATGGACGGCCACCACAACAAAAGAATCAACGACAAGTACTTGTCTTTGCGGAAGAGACGCTCAGCATGTCCTTTGCCTCTGGTGCTGGGGAGAGGTAAATGATTATGATGAGGGAAGTACCGAAGCGTAGGCGGATCACGCTCCAAGCTCCACATTTACCTGTTCTCTCCCACACAACACAGACGCCGAACGATTGATCATACGTACGAAGTTTTTCTTGGACTCGAGGTTACTACACTCTCGAACTCACTAATCCTATCTATGATATCCATTGAAATACAAGGCCTTGCAACCGTCCTTGTTGGTTACATGATAGGGCAATTCGCGTAATGTTTGCGGTCTCACACTTGAAAGTATAATCTCCATTCAACCACCTGTATCAAACTGTAGAAGTAGGCTGTAAGATATGTAAAATATAACTGTGAGTGTTTCTGAGTCATTGTTAAAGTTCAAGCTGATTGTAATACGCATTGGTTAAGTTTCATTTTGTTACTCTCACGAACAGCTTGTAGACGATTCGATAATATATACTGTATTTCTACCTCCCTTTATTATATGATGTCGAGAGTTTGAGAGTGTATCATCCAATTAAAATATACGGGTTATACTCGAAATTTAATACTTTCTAGATTGCGTGATATAGCATTCTTGCGCGAATGCAAAATGCCTCACCGGAACCTACACACTATACTAACTTTATACAAAATGAGCAGAGTATCACGGCTCATAGGCCTTTTATGGGTGTGAGATAGTGATGTTCCTTTTAAATGTTGTTTCCACAATCTCATACTGAAGCCGGTCAGCTGTCAACATTTTCCTGTTCACCGATATCTCCATGTCCTCTACCCATATAAATACCAGACAGGATCGCTGTAAATGCGCATAAACCGGCGATTACAGCGTTCATATTACCATACCCAATCTTCTCTCTCAAATGGCCCGCGAGTAGCGGACCCGATGTTAGACCGGCACTGTAAACCATGCTGTTGATGCCATATAGTTGAGCATATGGCGCTTTCTTAAAGATATCCTCGTTCGCCCGCCAGTACTTCTCAACAAGATCTCCCGCTTCAACAATCGCCAGACTATTTATCATGGCAATCCCAAGTCCATTAGCTGCCAGTACCCCTGAGTAGAGCGCAATGCGGCGGTTGTCGTCCATATTGGCAAGAGATGTATCTGTCGAGAGCCGAAGTAGTGTAAGACATGGGACAAGTGCCGTGAAACCGATGATAGACATAAGCTTTGTGCCATATCGATCTACGCACCACCCAAAAACTGGACCGAAGAAGAAATCTGCGCCGCCTAAGGGTAAGAAGAGAAGTCCTGATTTTAGACTGTTGAAGCCAAACTGCTCGTTTGCGACTAGTGGTATTGTGGCATCAAAAGCACCAAGAATGAGGGCCTGTACGAAGGCGATCCATATGGCCGTGACAAGGCCGGGGTCGCGAAGCAAGCAAATGATCGGAAATGATTGAGTTAGGCGACTATGAGGCCTTTGTAGTCGATAGAAGTCGTGGCTTTGGTCGGTCATGGGCAAAAGTGATGTTTCTTCCGACACCAATCCATCCACAGTTGCGTCAGGTGGTGTTGTGCTTGCGTCATCATAACGATAAGCCACCTTCTTCTCAATCATGAGGAGTCGGAGAGCAAGATCCAAAATAATAAGCCCAATTGCCATGCCAAAAACGCCTTTAGGCCCTGCTTTTTCATAGAGGATGCCTCCAAGAACGGGCGAAAATAGTGCTGAAACCGAGCAAAAACTGAAAATCGTGCCCATCGTCGTCCCTAGATTCTCTTGCCCGACAGTTTCTATTATAATAGCCATACCGATTGTCCATACGACTCCTCCACTGGCACCTTGAAGGAACCTGGCGATGGCTAGGACAGCAACACTTTGACCCAGGGCTAGAAGGGCGGTTGCAAATATCAACATGAGCAACCCTAAAACAAATGGAAACTGTCGTGTGCTCGAGAATTTGTCCGCCAATATACCAGCGATTGGGGATGACGCCAGAGATGCTGCTGCGTAGATTGCAAGCAAATTCGAGATTGTGCCCTGAATTTGGGTATCCGGCATGTGAACCCGATCTTTAAGCATGAACGGAAGGACAGGAATAACCAATCCGTATAGAAAGATGTCTGTAAAGATGCTCATGCCGATGACTGTAGTGATGAAATAGCTGTTGGAACGCCATCGTAGGCCTTTCGGAGGTGCCGAAGAGCTGCAGCTCAACAAGGTGAGCATCGTGGGGTTAGATGATTGAAAACCAAATTCAATGCTGGGCAGAAGCCAAATGTAAGTAGGTGTTCTCCAATATTTGATAGAAATTTTTGAAGACGCCCTTCTCGGCTCGTTTCACTTTTCTTGGCAACTGGAGAAGGGCGGTGATCAAGAAGGCTGATGGGGATGTTGCAAAAAGAAAGTTGGGTACAATATGGAACTAAGATGATTACGTCTGTGGAAGGAGCTTAATCCAACAATAATCCATTTGAACAAAGGATATGCACAAGCTGATGACATTGAGCATTGTGGACCAAGGCATTCTACCTGTGCATCATATTGTAGTTATAGTCACACCTCTCCTGCCGAGCGCACAGCTGCTTTATCGACCCGACTACAGTAATTACAAAATCCCAACGAATTCTAATCAATAACAGGCTGATACTCAATACGTCAATACCACCTCCTGTGAGAGTGATATTGGCCTTATTGTTATGGTATTATCACGTGATATATGACTAGCGCGCTTCGTTAGCGCGTCGGCGCTAGCATAAGCTCAAAGCTTTGAGCCTCCATCAACACCCACATACGCAACACCCCACTTGCAACAGCCGTTTGCGACAATCAAAATGGCCGAAAAGATGGAGGGCGTTCAGATGGGTGGAAACTCGATCGACCCTAGCAAGTACCCAGTTCCAGTTGAGACGTAAGTTTGCCGATCCGCATGGTGGTACTTTCGAGCTAACCGCAGTTGTAGCATTTACGTGAGTGCACCTTGAAGCGCAGCGCGCACCCACACTGCATTCCATGACACACACTAATGGCCCTAGGTCAAAAATCTCAATGAGCGCGTCAAGATCGATCTGATGAAGCAGGCTCTCACTCGAGTCTTCAAGCACTATGGTCCCATTCTTGATATCGTTGCCAAGAGTAGCCTCAAACGCAAGGGCCAGGCTTTTATTGTCTTCAACAGCGAGAAGTCTACTCTTGAGGCGGTCGAGGAGATGGACGACTTCGAGCTCTACGGCAAGCCTATCAAGGTGTCTCGGGCCAAGACGCACAGTGACGAGACTGTCAAGCGCAAGGCACCTGACATGTTCGAGGAGCACAAACGCAAGCGATTGATGCTCAAGGGTAAGCCGTCATCATCCAACACCGTTATTGCACATGTGCTGACTGGGCATAGATTTCAAGCGAGCTGAAGAGGACGCCAAGGAGCAAGCTAACCCTGCAGTTGCCGCTGAGAAGCCTCGCGCAGCCAAGACTGGAGCCGCCGTTGTTCCTGATGAATATGTCAGACCTAACAAGACCCTCTTCCTGCAGAACATTACCAAGGACGTGGACGAAGAGGCGCTTACGGCGATCTTCGAGCGCTTCGAAGGCTTCAAGGAGGTCCGCTTGGTGTCCGTCAGGAATGTTGCCTTTGCCGAGTTCGAGAATGAACAGTTTGCAATCACCGCAAAGGAGGCAACAGCTAACACTCCCATTGGCGCTGAAGGCAAAGCCATGAAGGTCACGTACCAGAGAACGTAGGTATTCCGGCGTGTGTTTGCATGTGGACCTTTGCATAATGATGATACCTCGGACCATTTCCAACCTAACAATAGAGACCTTTGCTTTGATTTTTTATTTACATGCTTGCTCAAACACTTATCTCCGAACTAGGCTTCCAGGTGATCCTGACCCTGCTCCTGCAGCTCCCCGTGCATCTGCTCCAATTGTTTCGCGTTATCTGGCTGCCCAGCAGACGTCTTACAGGCGTGGGCCTCGCATTGTCGACCCGGGAGTGAGAGCGCAGAACGGTCTCCCTCCTCTTCGTGAATAAACCAAGCAGAGGCCTATTGGCTACAGTCCCTGGCGGCATGTGTAAGCCTCAGAAGATGACGTCTTCATTGTCCTCGTCACCCAGCATGTCTTTGCCCTCCACTGCGTCTTGAGCTTTGGCACTTTCCTCGGCATGCTTCTTTTCCAGCCTGGCTGCCTCTTCGACCGCAGCGTCTCGTTGCTTCTTGCCCGACACTTTTTTCAGGCGGTAGAACTCTTCTCGGTCTAGCTCATCGAGCTCAGAGTTGATATACTTTATGGTATTTTCGGTGCGAGGAATGATGACATGCTCACTGTTGAAGTCAGCATAAGCGTTGGATGCGATACGGAAGATACCCACATGGCGTTGACTCGGCGGTTGACTACTTTGATAACCTCGTCCAATATAACAAAGGCGGTCTGCAGACTAGCCAATTCTACCAATGTTTCGACTGCTCGTGCATATGTCTCCCTACACCTTTGGACCTGCTGGCCACCCTTCCCTAGGCCTGTCAATGCAAAGTCGTTGTTGCTCTCTGCCGTGTAACTCTCAAACTGTGGAAGGAAGACGCCGGAGACGTTTTCCTGCTTGGTGCGCACCCGGAAGCGTGCTTGCTTTGCAGACTCTTGGATCTGGTAGCCAATGTCGCCGCCAACGGCATAAGTGACTTCTGCGAGGGAAAAGGCAGCCACCTGCATGACCCGGCCCATCTTGCGCTTGGCTTCATCGATGCGACGCGTGATTTCGCGAAAGCGTCTGGGAGGCGTGAATTAGGGAGCCGTGGTGGGAGGATAGGTTTGCACGTACTTTGTCAGGGCTTCACTCTTGCGCTTGAGCAGGTCGTGGCCGGTCTGGGCACCCTTGAGCTTCGACTTCATCAGAGTCAGCGACTGCCGAGTGGCGAAGACGGCTTCTCTGGCCTGATGGTGGTGTCAGTGTGCATTCTGCCGCATAGCTTGGGAGCTATGACATACCCCGCTGCCAGACATATCTGCAACACGAACTCGGGAGGGCAGAAGGGCTCGGTGGATGGGCGTGTTGCTAAATAGAGCGTGGCGGGCGTCTGCAGACAGTCGAATGGCAGGACAGGCGCAGTATCAGACTCGGGTGCTCGGACTGGTGAAGGCAGCGCAACGTGACGCAGCTAGGCCCTGCCAGCCTGCCCGCTCGGCTCCCGTCAGGCATTGGCGCGGTTGGCTGGGGCCGTGCAGTAGGGTGGGACGGTGGTCGGCAGGCGTGCAGACCGCCGGTCCTACTGTTCCTACTATTAGTCCGAGCGTCTCCTCTCAAGAACTTTGGCGCTGCTCGACAACCTCCCTCCCCATCCCGACCGCATCTATCGCGTTTCTGCCCCCCCGCGGGCCGTCCACGCCTGCTCTGGCGCCACAATGCCCGGCGAACTGCTGCGTACCGTCACTGCGAGCCTCTCGCGGCCCTCGAAGCGCAAGATGGAGCGTGCCAGCGACCTCCACCTGATTACCGACCAGGACGTCGCGTACGAGCAGGACATCCAGCGCAACCCCGGCAGCGTCAAGCCCTGGCTCGACTATGTGCGCTTCAAGAAGGCCCGCGGCACCATCGTCGAGCAGGCCTATGTCTTGGAGCGCGCCGTCGAAGTCCTGCCGCGCTCCTACAAGCTCTGGAAGCTCTATCTCGAGCTCCGCACCGAGCACCTGGCCAAGAAGAACCCGGCTCGCTTTGCGCCGCAGTTTTGCAAGGTCAACGGTCTCTTTGAGCGCGCGCTTGTGTTGCTGAACAAGATGCCGCGCATCTGGGAGATGTATCTCAACTTCCTCATGCAGCAGCCGCTCGTCACCACCACCCGCAGAACCTTCGACCGAGCCCTGCGCGCGCTGCCTCTGACCCAGCACAACCGCATCTGGGCGCTCTATCGGCCATTCGCGACATCTGCATCCGGCGAAACCGCTGTCAAGATATGGCGGCGATACATGCAGATCCATCCCGAGGATGCCGAAGAATTCATTGAGCTACTGAAGGACATGCGCAAGTACACCGAGGCCGTCAAAAAGTACATGGAGATTCTCAACAACCCGCGCTTCAAGAGCAAGGAAGCAAAGGGTCCTTTCCAGTTTTGGACCGAGATGATCGACCTGCTCATTGACCATGCCAAAGACATCGACACCAGCGACGACAGTGGGATCGACGTAGAGAAGATTATCCAAAGCGGCATCCGCCAGTTTCCTGACCAGAGGGGAATCCTCTGGGTTGGGCTGGCGCGATATTGGATGCACAAGGGCGAGTACGAAAAGGCACGCGATGTGTTCGAGGAAGCCGTCACCACTGTTATGACCGTGCGCGACTTTTCGGTCGTTTTCGATGCCTACGTCGAAGCTGAAGAAGCAATGATTGGGATTAAACTCAATGATGCCGCCGCTCGGTCCGAAAAGGCCCGACTTGACGACGCTGCCGACGCAGACCTCGACATTCGCATGGTCCGTTTCGAGTCACTTATGCAAAGGAGGCCCTTCTTGCTCAACGATGTCATGCTGCGCCAGAATCCGCACAATGTTATCGAATGGGAAAAACGTGTCGCGCTCTGGGGTGATAACAAGACGGAGGTCGTACAGACCTACACAGACGCTATTGCTGCCATCAACCCGAAGAAAGCAGTTGGCAAATTCCACGAACTATGGGTCAACTATGCCAAGTTCTACGAAGCTGGAGGCAACCTTCAGAATGCACGCGTTATCATGGAGAAAGCTGTCAAGGTTCCCTTCAAATCGGTTGCTGAATTGGCTGAGATGTGGTGCGAGTTTGCTGAGATGGAGCTTCGCAACGAAAATTTCGACAGGGCCGTAGACATCATGGCTAAAGCTACGCAAGCACCCAAGCGATCAGGTGTGGATTACTTTGATGAGTCGCTGTCACCCCAGCAGCGTGTGCACAAGAGTTGGAAGCTATGGAGTTTCTATGTCGATCTCGTAGAAAGTGTCGGCACATTAGAAGAAACCAAGAAGGTCTACGAAAGGATCTTCGAACTTCGCATCGCCACACCGCAAACTGTTGTCAACTACGCCAATTTGATGGAGGAGAACAAGTACTTTGAGGATTGCTTCAAGGTCTACGAACGTGGACTTGATCTGTTTAGCTATCCTGTTGCATTCGAGATCTGGAATCTCTACCTCACGAAAGCCGTCGACCGCAAGATCGGCATGGAACGGTTGCGAGATTTGTTCGAGCAAGCGGTAGAAGATTGTCCTCCAAAATTCGCGAAGGTCCTGTACTTGATGTATGGAGCATTGGAGGAGGATCGAGGTCTCGCGCGCCACGCTATGAGAATTTACGAGCGTGCCACCCGCGCCGTCGCCGACGAGGATCGTTTGGAAATGTTCAACTTCTACATTACCAAGTCTGCGTCCAACTTTGGCCTCACTTCAACACGGCCAATTTACGAACGCGCTATTAGTGCGCTTCCCGATGCTGAAGCCAAAGAAATGTGTCTCAAGTTTGCTGAGATGGAGCGTCGTCTGGGAGAGATCGACCGAGCACGAGCAATTTATGGCCACGGCAGCCAATTCTGCGATCCGAGGACAAGTCCAGAGTTCTGGAAGAAATGGGAGTCTTTCGAGGTCCAGCATGGAAACGAAGACACCTACAAGGAAATGCTTCGGATCAAGCGCAGTGTTCAAGCTCAGTACAAGTATGTTTCTATCTGCCTCTATTTTCATAAAACAATTATGCTAACTTTTACAGTACCGATGTCAACTTCATCGCATCTCAAGCTGTCGCTCGAGGCCTTCAAAATGGCAACGGTGAGCACGCCAACGAAGATGCGACAAACGGCGAAGATGCAATGGCGGCCCTCGAACGAGAAGCACGTGCCCCTGTCGGCTTCGTCGCCGCCAGTACAGGTCCTCTTGGTGGCAACATCAAGCCTATTCAAGCAGAAGGAGCAGCGAATCCCGATGCTATCGATCTCGACGACGACTTATGATCCACGAACGACAGGCTAGTGGGTGGAGATAAGGAGGTGCATTTCAGCGGCGTTACTGGGACCAACTCTGGACATTTTCTTACTTGTGCAAACTTTCGGCTAGCCCCCCGTGGCCATTTTCTCTACTTCAACTTGGACTCATGTTTTCAAATTTGATGGCTATTTGAACAGTTGTTTTTGCATACCCGGCGTTGTCAACATTGGCACAGAACGATGCGTGTGCCGAAATTAGGGTGGTTTTTCCTTTGTCAGAAGCATGGAGAGGCAGTTGCCAGTTTCATTTCGATGTCCCCTCAACACCGTTACTGTTCACAAAACTACTCAATCAAAATGATACTCTTTACATTACTCCATCATTGTGGTCCGTTTGATAAGACCTCCAATTATTAGATAATGGTTACCAGGGCATGGGTCTACGGGCTCACATCAGCTCAGCCCCTACTTGAAACGTAATATTCCCTGACGCGCAGCGTATCCACCCATATTAAAGAACGCAGTCCGAAACACGGTCTAGATTGTTTGGTGTTGAGGGTGGCGCAGCTTTCGGTAAACGGAAGTCCCACTTTAGGAGATAATTTTGTGTGCAGCTGCAAGCACTGCGCCTCTATCCACTTGTGATCCACTAGGACCAACCTCACATCAAAACAAGCTCAATCGGGCAGAAGCAACCGCGCCCTTGGATAAGACAATACTCTGCGTGGGGACACACGGCTGGACATTGGTCATTCAGAATGATGGATCTTATCAGACAACGCATGAAGGTTGCTCAATCAATTGAATGCTTCTCTCATAAATAAGAGATATATCCTATGCAGGCGCTTTTTTGTCCGAAATTAGCGATCTGCATCAAGAGCTCTAGATATCAACCATATCAATACCGCAACATCCGGCGCGTGGCGAAACGACCATCAATAGCACGACTCCTTCGCTACTCCCGACAGCCTGGAGACGACTGTGACACTCCAACCACCCAACCAACCGACCACTCCCTCAATGCTCACCCCCACCTCCCATGTAGCTCCCATGTAGCACCTGACGTAATAACATCCCTCTGTTATGGACAGCATATCACGACACACCTTCGGGAGTTCAACTTCAGCGGCAAGGCCACGCAACCGGCGACAACCCGTTATCGTACCCTCCCCGGAGCACGCGGCATGCGAGCTACCAAGACCATGATCGGCAGAAAAAGCGACGCTGCTCAGCGTCCACATGCCATCTTGTGACTTGCGACTTGGCATTCTAGAACAGATAACTTGCGCTGCATTTCCTTGTTCATCGTCCTTTACAGATACCCAACTCTCATCACCCCATACTGATCACCTACATACACAACACACCGCTTGATCAGTCATGGCAACCAACGCCGCAGGCACCAATACTGTAACCAACACGAGTAATCTGCCCAACGCTAAGCAGCGCCGCTTGAGCGATACGTGGGATGCATCCAAGGTTCCGCCGTCGCAGTTTCAGAGGCCAGCAGGGAGCATCTATTCGACGCCGAATTCGAAGGACGGGCATGTTGAAAGGGGGGATCGCGATAGGGCGTATTTTGAGAAGCTGAAAGAAAAGGTATGCACCCAAAGGGCTGGAAATAGCGACCGTGGTGTGCTGACGGTGTAGGGTTGGGCACCAAAATGAATGTGATAGGGATGCGTGAGGGATTTTTGATTGGTATTTTTGGGATCTGGTATCTACTGATTGTTGGGATGGGTAGGGAATGGTGATGCCGGTGTTGTGCGACGGTGTAAAGTCACGTGTCGTGTTCTATTGGTGTCAAAGGAGATGTGCTAGGTACCGCTGACAACCAATCGCAATCGTCCGCCCCAATAGCCGTCAGGCAACAAGCATCAGCAGCATTCAGCTCGCTAATCCGCCGCCAACTCGAAATTATCTCGCTGATTTCCTTTCAAATGAACATTCCTCACTTACTGCTCAGTGTTTTGCGTTGCACCTGCTATATATACCATTATATTCTCCGATCCGTCTTAGGAAAGTAGCTTGAATCAAACTAAAGCACTGGCTTCAGGGAATTTCCCGAAATCATCTTTCCCACTGTCCATTGGACTTTGGGAGGACACACCCTCAAGCCGTTTTACGGGAAGAGGATACTTTCCTTTTTGGGAATTGGGGGGGGGTGAGTAATGCGTTGGGAGTTCGAAGTGTGGTTGTGTCATGCGTATTTATTTTTACTTTTTTTATTTTTATTTTTATTTTATTTTTTTTTTTGGGGGGGGGGGGGGGGAGGCGGGGGATTTTGAGTTAGGGCCAGGCGTGGAGTCTGGGTGCATGGGAATTGGATTGGGTTTCAAGTTGAGATCGTGCAAGGGGATAAGTTGAGATTTTGGAAGATTATATGGCAAATATTGAATTCTTATCCTGCGTTACTGGCGTAGTTAAATTTTGAATTTGCTTCGAATGTTTGGTGGGTCTTTGTTGTTGGAATCCCTACGGCTCCGGGTGGTCGGCACTGTCCACTCTAACCTTGTCTAAAGGAGACTCTCCCTGCTTTGCTTCTCCTTTCAATACTGACAGCTCCCCCATTTGCAAAGTTATAGCGTCGTCGTTCTCAGGTTCCCGTTCATTGATGAAGTCATCTTATTGGGGGTTTCATCTCGCTAGGTAAATTTTCCTCGGCCGTCTTTTCCTTCTTCGTAGCCTCAGCTTTCACTGCATCTGCAAGTGCCTCGAGGGGCATGAGCTGAAATTCGAGACAATCAACAATCAATGGAAGCAACCAAATCTTTAATGTAAGATTGTTTGAGCGGTATATTCGCAGAAGTCAGTCAATATACGACATACTAGTAGCTAAAAGGTGGCCCTACCTAGTCAGTATCTCACTAGCACATGCATTGTGAACACGATCTAGGGCTTTACTTATGCTAATCAGATACTAATACACTTTCGCTGATTGTGGATGATTGCGATTATCCAAACTATCAAACAACCACGCAATCACGGCATCTTTCCGTCGCTCTTCTGTCTCAACTTCCTCTTTTATATTAACTATACGCAGATAATTTGCTCTTTCTGGACTTTTTTCAGAATTCCAAATCTCTTTTGCCAGGCTGTGGACGCTATTTTTCCAATGTCGTATACTTAGTGCAGCGTCATGCGGCTTAATAGCAATATCAGTATCATTCCAAGCCCAGCCAATATCTTCTTGGATCCCATTTTCTATACGAGCCAATATTTCATTGCAAGATTCTTGGACAGAGTGATGGTGTTCCTTCGCCATGTGATCCCATCTAAAGCATTCTTCAACTCCTGTGTCGAGACCCTCTTCATTGTCTGTAGTGAGAAAATCCATTGATCTAGATGTGTTTCACTCGTATTCGGTGCAAAGCAAAATCTTTGGGTCAATTATCTATTCAGTTGGGCCGTCAAGCAAGCAGTAAGAACAGAAGCTCTATATATGAAAACTCAGACTGAAGAAAATGCGGGGGCCACTTGTGGTAATAGGATCTAGAACCAATAATCGTCATCTGCATTTCAGCTTGCGAGGAACAACTTGGGAAGTGTACACTCCTACATGTTGCGCATTCGGTATTAGTCTAGCTAGTTACTACCTTTGATGGCCTGTAGACATTGCTTGGCGCAGAACACAATCGGTGCCCGCCTCATGACACAGTAAGCAAATGCAATTTATGATGATTAGATGCATGAGATTTCCAGTGAAATATGCATGAGCTTTTCGATGTGTGAGTTGTTGTTATATGAACACTACGCCGAACTATCTACCTAGATAAACACGTTGTGCGACTACCCACCTTTCAGTCTGAGCTTCTCTAGTCAACTTTTATCCATCAGCCATCATACTATTTCATATTCAATTAGCCACTCTCTTCCAGATCTACGACGATGGCAGAGGTTCTAGGACCTATAATATATTTTCTGAGTCTTGTCTTTGCTACCGTCCCCACAATCACGAAGGCGCGCCAGAACTACTTGAAATGTGTTGACCATCTTCGGAGGTACGAAGTCAGAGTCAGTAGCTGCGAAGCAAAAATAGATACGTTGACAGTGAGATGCAAAGGGTTCAAAATGGAACAGGATAGTGACTCTCAACGCATTATTGAAATTTTTAAGGATGTTGAAGAGATTGGTGAGAAGGCTAGAAAAACAAACTGCTGGGCATTTCAAAACCCTTGACCAGGACTCTGTTTCCGAGACAGAAGAGCTGAAAACGTTCCTGGCTAGACTAAACAATTTGTACAAGGGAACGGTGAGCAGCCGTAGAACAGCAATAATCCATAACTAGGCTTTATTAATCCGGTCACCCCATGCGAACAACGATATCGAGAATTGGAAGTCTGCTGATATCAACATTGAGTTCGCATTTTCTGGACCAAAATCTCTCAAGGATCCAGATATGCAACTGGAAGTCTTTTTTGATAGATACGGAGAAGTCGAACAGATAAGTCGAAACCATATTGAGCAGTTTATCCTGAGCCAGTTTAGTCAATGTTCTAGCGCCGTGCCATCAAGAGTAAAGTGCTATACGCAAAGCAAGCAAACAAGAAGAACCCGCCCTCTAGGTATATTGTTCAACGAAAGGCCCGATCTCTTCATAGATCCAGCATGGAAGCCGGACTGTGTGAACCTAATCTATGGTTTGCCCAATTGGTCATTGTTTCTCTGAGACTCAAATTGGATGAAACATCTGTGCTCTCATAAGCTCCAGGTTCAGAAAGAGAGTCCAAAGGATGAGTGTATGCATGTACTTGTGGCGAAAGAATGTTCAGCAGAGAATTGTCGCAACACTCCTTCACGTCTCAATCATCTGAGCCTTGTGCTTGCGAAAATTGTTCTTGCGGCTCTGCTTCGGCCAAAATACGGATTCGCTGATATACAAGGATATGCTTCATATGAAAAGCTCGTAGGCGATCAGTGGCAGACCTTTCCCTCCTCAAAAATTGCGCAAGAGGTTCGCAACAAAACTAAGTCGACCGGCTTTGCGAATGCAATTCAGTTTTGTCTTAAGGATACAGCAGATGTAATGTATCAACCTGCATATACATTGCGGTACATAGAAAAGATCTACAAACCGTGAGTCAACCAAATATTTGGTTATAATTGATAGCTAATTAGACTTTAGTATACTTAAGTGGTATGAGATTGAAACTCATCATGTCAAATTGTTTAAAAAAATTAGCAAAGAAGAGAAAATCAACTGTAGCGCACGGAGGTTGGCCTGACGCTGAATTGAGCCGAAGAGCGGATTCATTGCAATTAGAAAGTCTAGAAGCGGGGCTTAGCACGGTATGGGAAGGTTTCAAACCAACATAGGGTAACGTAGTTTACAAGCGAGTGACGCGTACAAGCGAGTGACGCACCCCAAAACACACCAAAAACGCTGAAAAACAGC